>JAURVB010008433.1:0-76206 GCA_033002965.1 Piper betle | reverse complement strand
ATCCTTTGTTAAGTGTAAATCATAATTTAGATAATTAATTTAAAATATATATTAGGATTTAAATAATTATCTCACATAAATACTTTAATATTTAATATTGTTGAATTTTAATAGTGATATATATATATATATATATATATATATATATATATTAGTCATTTAGTTGCATGCATTTCTATTCGAATAACATTATCCTTATGTATAATTTTATGTTCTCGTTCAAATTAGAATCAGTGGTCACAGCTACGAGTTCACTTATGAACTATCTAGGTCCGTATAATTATTTGAAATGTTGTATTTTCCCTTCTTGGCAGCCCTGGTCGTCTGGAGTTCAGATTCGACCACCACGCACTGAGTGCAACCGGGGTCAAGGAATTGACTCAATCTGACATGGGGCCGCACCCTTAAAATTACTATGTGGGAGTCTTGGTTGACTTGAGTGTCTGACCACCATGCGCTGGAACGCAACCGGGGTTAACTCAATTCGGCAGGGCAGCACCCCCTGAAAGATTGAATACGTGCCCCAGGCCGAAAGGGGTGACAGGGCGTAGTGGCGCAAGTAGGCACATTATGCACTTATGATACCGAGAGAGTGAGTCAATGGCAAATATTGGTAACTGCAGGCCGTGGGCCATGTAATGTGTGTGCGCATAGATAGGATGGTAGTTGGATGGGGAGGCCACCCCTCCCAACATATAACGAGCTTGGCATAGGCTCATGATCACTAAAAGACTCGTGAAATGATAATTGGGGTTATATTGACTTGTTTCATTTAATTATGTGGCTTAGTGGTTTCATCACTAACACGGAATTGCCCCTACAGGTGAACAACTTTGGATTGAAGATTAAGAGTGTGGTTGGTGGTTCTTTTACCAACCTAAGTATGGTGAATCAATAATAATTGGACAATTGATCCAGCGGCTGTGCTGCGCTACGCTGCAAATGCATGCAGCGCAACACAGTGCTTTTGTATATATATATATATATATATATATATATATATATATATATATATTGGTGTTTACAAGTTAAAACTTTCCTAAGTAGTCAAAAAATTTAAATATTACCCACCAACTTAAGGAATTCAAGAAAGATCTAAGGCCCAAAAAAACCTGTAATAAGAAAAGACAATTCAATATTTTAAATAAGATATTGATATCATCTACTTCAAGAAAGAAAGAAGCTTCTTCAAACAGGGAATGGATTATAACCTGATATTAATTATTTAGTGTCAAGGTGGATAAAAGAGAAAATGAGAATTTTTTCACTTTATGGTAATACATTTACGATATTTTTATTTTTAGTTCATTACAACATGAATATATTGATTTTTAAAAAACCTTTGAGGTAAAACTACTTAAAATATTTTGTCATGCACGACTTATAATATGGATAAATTTTAATTTTATAAAAAATCTCTAGATGAGTAATAAGATATAATACTTTAATATATTAGATATAAATTTTACTTAACCCTAATTTTAAAGATAGATTTTAATTAAATGAAAAGACCTAATAATATTTTTTTGTTATGTTTTTATTGGTTAAACCTCTTATTTTCTTTTAATGCGAGGCAAGCATTAAATTCCCATTTTATTAATTATTAATTAGAATAGACAAGTTTTTCTATTATATAATAAACTTGCATATTGACCAAAACGAAATAACCTTTCCTGACAGGTTCATTTAAATAAAAAGCATTATGATAATAGCACATAAGTCGGAATATTTGAAAAATAAGACTCTACATACACAAGAACCATAATCATTTTGAAGAAGCAAAACAAGTTCAGACCTGACAAAATTGCAGATGTCGTCAACGTGCGAATCGAACGTCCAGCCTCGGCCCGCCTACAAATCGTGACACACCACCACCAAAAGTCTTGCAACAAATAGACAAATAAACGTACATTTTTAGACGTAACATAAATGGTCTCTTCAAAAACATCCGACAAATGAAAATTACAACATAATTAGATCCTAAGTAGACAATTTCGACTTGAATGTAGAAGCACAGAAACCACTTTTAAGTCCACAATTTGACAGAGTATTTGATCCCAGAAACTAACGGGCAAGACTGACCATGCGAGAAGATGGATCACCGTGCGATGCCCGGCTCAGAGAACCTGTTTGGTAAAGAGATTTTCCAGCACCATCTTGGTAACGACAGCTGCTTCCCCGTGAACCTATCCCAGCTCCCCTAATGCCGCCGGAGAATGTACCCCCTCCAGACTGACCACTCAATCTTTCTCCAGTTCCATAATTTGACCGGCCTCCGTAATTGCTTTGTCTTGTTTGAGCAAGTGACTCCTGCCACCTTCCTCCGGATGCACTCGAGAAGTCCTGACCTTCTCTTCGTCTAGGAGGCAGTCCATCCAATCCCCCACCCATTTTCGCTTCAAAAGCTCTTTCATTGCTTTCTATCAGAGTAGTCAGCTTATCTGTGAATTGAAAAGCCAATGCCTGTAATCTTGTATGCTCGACATTGTGAAAGATAAGACAGCGAGTAGGCTGGTCCCAGCTTGCATGGAGCTCCTCTCCTATCAGCATCTTGCTGATTATGCTGTGGGTTTGGATTTCCGACAGGTCAAACATGGTAGTCAGTCTGTCCAAACTAAGTGATTTATAACCTGACGAATACATGAACAGATTTGTCCTCAGGGCCTCTTCCTTGATCTTAGACCTCAACATTTCAAGGACATTTTCACGATCACGGACGAGCTTCCATATTTCCAGAGATTTAATAACATCGAAAGCCTTTTCAAAGTCCCCTTTGCCAAGTGCTCTTGCTGCTGCCATGACGTGGTCACGTACATTTTCTGGAGGGCCTGTGAAGGTCTGTTGCTCGCATATCTCAAGAAATCTTCTGAAGACCTTACTGATAACTTTTCGTTTTGCATCAAGAGAATTAGCTGCCATATTGGGAACTTCTAGAAGCATGGCGCAAATGAGATGAACAGCCTCTAAAAGCTCAAGGTTTATATGCATATGATAAGGCATCTGCCTTCTTCTTTCTGCTCTTTCCTGAATAAAAGAACAGTATGCAGAATGAGGCACGAACCTAATCTTATTGTGTATTGTAGAACACAAAAATAGAATGATCCTCAAGCATGTTGACCATCTAGTTAATATTTTATATTTGCAGTCTCTAAAATCACAGGTTATGAAGCTAACGTTAAATTGACTATAAAAGTTATTTTGAAGACAAACATAGCACACACTATAACAGAATAAGCATAAATATTTCATCAAATGAAATCAGTAAAAGTTTTGTGTCTCGTTCTCATCAGGCTCCACTAAATCATCCACCACAATGTTTGGATATTGCTCAAGAATATCAAGTATGGTATGTTATGCACACTTTTTTCCAAACATTGATGGGCATATGACCACTGAGACTTGGGTTCACATCAAACTGCGCAGAAACCAGATTGAAGAGTATCTCAAGCTTCTGTACAGGAGTCTTGGCCACGGAAGTCAAAAACGTCAGTTGTTCAACCTGCTCCACCCTTCATGTACCTTTGCGGTCCCTTGCAGCAACAATTTCCTTAAGTTTTTTATCAACCATATCCCATGGAATTTCACTATGATCTTTGGCAAATTGCCTGTCAATAGGTTTATCTCTCCTGCCTGTAGGCTTCTCCCACGCCCCCAACCTCACCCTGAGCATCACCTTCCCCTTCGTCCCCATCCTGATCTTCATCTTCAGACAAAGTAGATGGGTCCTCTGTAAACTCCAGATCGGAATCTTCATCCTCATCAGCATCTTCTTCCTCTTCTCTTTCATCCTCAGGCTCTGGACTTTCTCGATGTTTACTTATCAAATCCTCAAACTGCTTGTTATTTTTCTTCATCTTCTGTTTCATGGCATTTAGAGCTTTCGCATTGCTACTACTCATCTTCTTTTTAGCTTCTTTATTGCCCAAGGTCTCTGTCAGAAAATCTTCCAGCATAACAAGAGCTTTAATATACAGCCCAGGGACTTTATCAGACTCCGTCACACGGAACACCTTCTCAAGCTGCTTATTAAGTTTATCGAAATAATCCTGTAGGCTGACCCAGTCGTTGATCTTAATTGCATTCTTCATCTGCTCGACAGTGGCCGACATTTCCTCAAACCTCTTGTCTTTGGCAGAGCGGACTACCCGCCTCTGCCCATCAGAATCATCACTATCACTGGCATTGTCCTGCAAGTACCTGCTCTTCGCAGCAGCTCCAGCAGATTCCCCAGCTCCAGCTCCACCGCTGGCCTCCACCCCATCACCATAATCGCTTACTTCCTCCTCCTCCGTGTCACTGTCACCCTATAAATAGCAAACCCATAAAACAAAAGATCGAGTTAGTCACTTCTTTAAAAGCATCAGCATACACTTCAGAATCCATTCATACAATTCTTTCTATGGAAAAACCCCACCTGGGTGGTCCAGAATCGAGAAGAAGCCATCTTGTCACTATAAACCTGCAAGTTCAAGTAACCTGTATGAAAAAGAAAACACATTAGCAATCACAAAGAACACATGAAAGGGTGCCAAGGATTCAATCTTGAAAGATAGAAACAAACAATTTACATGAAATAATGTAGAATCTACAAAGTTCAAAAGAATCATTTTAACCAAGACGACGAATAACTGAAAGAATGCATCCATAATCCAACATCAGCTACAATATTAGAGTCCGCAGTTTTCACAGTTTTCCAAGTTACGATCAACAAACAACACACAAAAAACAACAACAACAACATTGATGACAAAAATCTGGCAATAGATACACTAATAATGACAATGTTAGATTAATTTTAAACCAACCCAAAGGCAAATCGAATCATGAAAGATCAAAACAAACAATTTAAAAGAAATAATGTTGAATCCACATTATGTTCCAAATAATCATTTTAACCATGATGATGAATAACTGAAAGAGTGCATTTACAATCCAACATCAGTTACAACATTAGAGTTCATAGGTTTCCAGGTTAGAACCAACAAAAACAATAAACTACATACATAAGCATGAAAATAGAAAAAATCAAACAAAATAACATTGAAGACCAAAATCTGGCTTCAAACATGAAAGCAATAACAGCAATATATACTAATAGTAACAAAATTGATTACGTAGATTAGATCCAAAGATGAAGTTCGACTGTGTGGGCAGCGGCGGTGGGCCAGTGGCGGTTGGGGTTGGGCAAACTGTTGCAGGTTTGCATCTTAGTACTAAGCCGTTTGTTCGACGATTGGATTTCAAGCTGGGTTTGCGCTTAGTAATCTTGGCCGTTTATTTGGATATGAGTTTTTCTTTCTCTTAACAGTTTGGATGGAAGTTTGATGGACCGGAAGTATGAGAAAGCTCATTTGGAGGCTGGTTGCGACCACGGTTGCAAAAATCCACACTTCTATTCGTTCATTCGGAATTGATCGATTTAAATGGGATCGGAATCGATACATGTCAAAAAAATGGGTAAATACGTCTTTAGCTTAAATCCATCCTTGAATCAGCCGATTCCACCCGATTTGAGCCGATTCCAAATGGTTGTAGGGAAGCAGCAAGGGCGGCAACGAACAACAGGGGGCTTGGGAGGCAACGAGCGGCGAGGATAGGGCGGGGGAGGACGGGAGCGGCAAGGGCAAGCAACGAGGGTGGCGACGGGGAGGGGTGCAGATTGGGTGGGGGGTGGTGATCAGGTGCGCGGGGGACGGGAGGGGCCAGTGGGGAAGGAGGTGGTGGGGCAGGGCGGATTAGGTGTGGCCGGCAGCATGGAGGGGTGGGGGTGAAGTGTGCAAGGGATGGGGCGGGGTTGACAGGGTGGGGCGGATTCGGTGGGGGCGGCAACAGTGGCGATCCGCAGAGGTGAAAGATAGGTGGCTTGTCGGGGAGAGAGGATTGGGGGGGGGGGGGGGGGATAGCAGGTGGCATTCTCGTAATTAAAAGTTAACTTCATTCTGACTCAAGTCAAAAATAGTAACTAACTTTAAATAATTCAAAAAATCAAATAATATTATAAAATATAATGCATATCGTAACATCAAAATGACATCAAATGATATCAAAATGACATGTTCTATAACTAACAATCTACCAATTTTGACTAAGTTAAATTTTTTGTATAAGACCGATTTGGACCGATTCAACTGAACTGATTTCTTACCGATTCGATCTGATTCAGTGACTCCCTCGGAAATCGATTCAGACTTGAATTCTGATTTTTGCAACTATGATTGTGGCCATGATTTGGGTTTATTTTATTTTATTTTATTTGTTTGGCCATGCAACTTGTTATTCACATGTGCCCCACATTATTGTTGAAATTTGGTAGTGTTAGTATTATTGAATTGATATCTTACATTTTACAATGTCATTTTTGTTGATAAAAATAAAACTAAAAGTTGCTCTCTATTAAAACACACCGGATTCAACCTATTAAAATACAACAAAATAATACCATCAAATTATTATAATTTATCCCATTGCTTAATTAAAGTCTTTAAAATTATAATATATCTTTAAGATATTAAATTATTAAGATATATCTCATCATTTAATAAATATTATATATAAAATTAGAGTATATCTATGTTATTGACAACACATGAGACATTTTTCCTTATTATTATTATTATTATTATTATTATAAAGAGGTTTGAAAGCTCATCTATAAGGAATGTAGAAAAAATAATAATACAAAGATTTGTACCTTATGACAAAGGGAAAAATATTCTTTAAGATTCACTAAAAGAGGGCTGAGAAGTCACAAGAGAGATTCTTGGACTAGAACCTAGATCTTCAAACTTAGCACTTCCTGTCTCTAAATACTTAGCGTTTCTTGACTCTAAATATAACCTTTTTAATTTGAAGAATCACAATTTAATGAATGCATTTATTTATAAAGAGACATTAACATTCAATAAAAACGCGTCTGCTAACGAATGCGTCATTTTACCAAAAGGTATGGAAAAAATGTTAGCTCCGCCCGGGAGGGCGACGCCGGTGGAGATGTCGTGCGTCTCCACCGTCGATTCCCGGGATGATCGACGGTGGAGACGCACAGCTAGGGGTGGGCGCGGACGTCTGAATTAGTCCGACCGTCTGAAGTCCGAAGTATGTCCGACCGAATTTGACCGACCGAATTCGACCGAATTAAAACAAACCAAACATGGACATTTCTTTGTCCGACCGAATGACCGATATTTTACATCAATAATATAATATTTTTAACATTTGTAAGGCTAATATTATAGTTTATAAAAATTTTAAAATGTAATATACAGTAAATTAATTAAGTTCATACATAAAATTGATATTTAATATCTTAAATAACAAAAAATGACATACATAGGATAAAAGTCACTCTTATTATAAGCCATAAGTACTTTGAGAGTTAAGACCCAACACTCTCCTGTGTGAAATAACATAAAAAGATGGCAAGTAAAGCCAATGAAGAAACATTCAAAATTTCAATTATATCGCCAATAGTATATGATGTTTGTTTTGCAAGAAAGCAACTGTTCTCATGCAAATGTAAAGTGAACAATTAATCAGGTGCACTAGTTTCATTCTTTAATAAGCACCAACGTCTCAAGTAACGAAATATTTCGAAGAAAAAGCAGATTCGAAAACTACGACTTTAAACAAGCTAAAATTTGGTATAAAAAAGAACAGGCCAGATTTTATAAATTAATCTTAACAAAAATTTCACCATCCTTCAATCTTTGTATCCCTCGTCAGAAAATAATCTTTGAAATTTGTTATTCACCAACAATTATCAAAATTTGTTAGAATAAATTTTTTTACATTATCATCCAAGTATAAATAATCTAACCTTATAAAATAATAAGAATTAATCCTAGATATAAAATAAACTAAATTTAGGATAAATTAAGTGATATATACACTGCGGCAACGGGCGGCGGTTCGACGGAGTCCGACGGCGCCGCGACGGCAGTCCGGCGGCGGAGGCAGGGCAGACGAGGCAGGCAGCGGCGGATGTTTAGGGTGGCGGTCCGGCGGAGGCAGGCGGAGGCTGGAGCGGTGCAAGCTGGGCAGGGGAGGGCAGCGGCAAGAGGCGGCAGTGGATCTTCACACGAGGCGCAGCAGAGGGTGGCGGAGACACGAGCAGATGGTGGCAGCGGTCCGGCGGAGGCAGGCGACGGAGGCAGATGAGGCGTCCAGGCGGAGCGGAGGCGGTCTGGGCGGAGGCAGGCGGAGCGGAGAGGCGTGCAGTCGCGACGGTGGCGGTTCGGCGGAGGCAAGGGGAGGGTGGGTGAGGGCGGCGGAGGGCGGGGGAGGGCGGCGGCAAGAGGCGGCGGCGGAGGCAGATGAGGCGTGCAGGCGGCGGAGGCAGATGAGGCGTGCAGGCGGAGCGGAGGCGGTCCGGCGGAGGCAGAGCGGAGCGGAGAGGCGTGCAGTCGCGACGGTGGCGGTTCGGCGGAGGCAAGAAGAGGGTGGGTGAGGGCGACGGCGGCGGCGCCCTATGAACAGTGTTTCTTGGTTAGGGTTTAAAAGTTTAAGTTTTGATTTCGGACCGTCCACGGACATTGTCCGGGCCCGACGGACAAGTCGGACATTAACTCGGTCAGACAAGTTTTGTCCGATAAAATTTCGGACAAACGCGGACAATAAATTGTCCGACGTCCGTCCGACCGATGCCCACCCTTACGCACAGGATCTCCACGTCGCTCCCGGGCGGAGCTAAATATGGTTCAAAGGTATGCCCTCTACGTTTTCTAAAAGGTTGTACCTTCTCAGAAACATGGAGAGCAAAGAACTTCTTTGGGGCGAGACCGATGAAAGGAATTCTTTCTTCAATTGAGGTTATTAGTTAGGTATTAGATATGTTAACTCTTTACTTATTAGAATAACTCTATACTCGGTAGTGTAATTAAATAAAATTAACTCTCTTAAATAAAAATTATCTTCAGCAGTACAAAAAATGACACTTCTTTCTATACATTTTTCAGCATACCATGAAGATGCGGTAGCATCACCTCCTTGACTAGACCCAGTGAAACAAATATATTTCTATTTCTATAACTCCAACAATATGTTCCCCAACCACATGTTTTTGAGCCATCAACCATTATAATATAACCAAATTCATGGAGTATAAGGGCTCCCCTTCGTATCAGATCTTTGCCCATCCATATGAGAGGAATAATATTTTGATATAGTGTTCCAATGAAGCTTGATTCTCTTACAAACACCTTGAAGATCCGGGAGACATGCAGAATTAAAGTTGATGTCATTTCTGATTCTCTATACCAGATTAACAACAAAAGAATAAGCATTTTGATAGCACCCATTAGGGATATAGAGTAGTAACTTATATGTCATTGTTGTATTTGAAATGAGAAATAAATATTATATATATCTCAAAAATGTTGCACCACTAAGACGAGCCCATAATGGGCTTCCATTCATGCTCACTTTTTACTAATAAACTTATAAAATTACGATAGGGTTGGAATTAATTGCAATATAAGAAAAAACAAAGCTTAAAAAGAACAAAAAGGCATTAAATAATTTATATTAAATAATAATTAAATAAATAATAATAATTTCAATTAAATAAATATTAATTTCTTGATAACTTTCACATGGTTAGTGACCGGCTTAACCTAAAAAATGACTATCAGATTCTTTAATGATGAAGATAAAAGACATTATTAGAACTAAAAAATAAAAAAGAAAATAAATTCAATAGTAAACGTTTTCACCCTGAGCGTCGCAACAATCGGGACTCTCGCGCTTAGCAGGCTCTCTCCCTACCCCCATTACTCTTCCTAAACCTCGCCGCCGCCGCCGCCGCCGCCTGGAGGGCTGTCTTGGCGGCGCCGTCGAAGTCGAGCTCCGGCGACTACCTCCATGGATTCTGACGCCTCCACCGCCCTCTCAGGTCCCAAAGCCCTCACCATTTTCATCGTTCCGATTGCTCCCGGCGATTTTCTCACTTCTGCTTGTTTTTTTTTTCTTGGTTTCAGTGAGGCAGAAAGTTCAGAAGTTTCTTACCGCTGCTTGCGCCGGCGATCTTGATCTCTTCAAAAGTGAGCTTCTTTTGGATGTTTGATGAGTTGTTCGTGCTAGAAAGCTTGTTTTTTTTTTGAGGTGTTGGTTGGTTGGTTGTTCTTTTTTTTTATGATGGTAGAGTTGGCGGGAGAGTTGCAGGAGGAGGGGAAGGGAGTGGAGGAGACTGTGGCGGGCGTTAAGGACGCGAACAATCGGGGCGCTCTTCACTTTGCCGCGCGAGAGGGGAAGGATGAGGTCTGCAGGTATTTGGTGGAGGAGTTGAAGTTGAGCCACATTGTTGACGCCAAGGATGATGATGGTTTGTCTCTACTGCTCTTGTATGAATTTTATTTGTCTATATCTATGTTGAAAATTTATAGCTTGTAACACCTATTTTGAAATCAACTTCTGTTATTGTCATTGATTCTATTTATCCATTTCTGATATTAGACTAACCATGGAAGTTTTGAATTATAATTTGTGAAAATATTTTATTTTTCTGTAAATGGTTGTGTTGGGCTAAAGGACTGTTTTAATGGCGTTTCTAATGTCTAAATATTGAAAGCAGTTTATGTTATTGTTATTGGTTTTCTTTATGCATGCCTCATATTGGACTATAGAAGTGTTAATGATGATGATGCTGAATGTGGAAAAATTATTTTGTTCTGCAGAAGGAGGCCTTTCATTTCTATGTATGCAATTTGATGCTTGTTTTTTCAGGTGATACGCCTCTGATTCATGCTGTAAGGCAGGGACATGTGGACCTTGTTAAGTATCTTGTTGAACATGGTGCTGATCCTGCAGCTTGTAGTGAATTGGGGGCTACTGCTTTGCATCATGCTGCTGGCATAGGTTTGAATCACTCTTTTTTTATTGAAAAAAGAACATGTGTGTATTGTTTTGGATATCCTTAATTAGCAATACATATCGCCAAGAGATATTTAGGGACAGGTACTTTGCAAAGCAGCACTTTTTTTTTGGTGTCTTTACTTTGTAGCTTTTGATTGTGAAATTAACATCATGTTTGAAATTAGCAACGGTAATTGCTTCTGTGTCAGAGATGGATGTGATGGGAAGACCTATGTGCTTGTATTTTAGTTTTCTTGTTATTTTGTCATTCATAAAAATTTTAGGGACTGTTCTATGCAATCATAAGTTTCATTTCTATTTGTATCTTGATTAGGGTTCAGAAGGCAATCAGAGTTATGATTATTAAATTAATTCTGTAAATAGGTGTTTCTCCTAATCATGTGGAGTACTAGAATGTCACATAGTTGTTTTCTAGCTTTCTGCTCTATGATTCTTTTCTTACCATCATCTTGTTGATCACACGAGTGACTCTTCTAATCATTATTTCTTTGTTATTTTGAAATTATTCTTCATTAGAGGGAAATTATTCCAACAAAACTATTGGAATTTCAAATGGGAGTTTTGAATTGCGCTTTTGGTTTTTATGAATTGTTATACAGGCAATGTTGAATTGATAAGTTTTCTGCTATCTAGAGGAGTCGATGTGGACTCACAAAGCGATGCTGGAACTCCATTAATCTGGGCAGCTGGTCATGGGCAGCAGGAGGCTGTGAAGCTTCTTTTAGAGAATAATGCTAATGTGGGCAACTAATCCTTTTTGTCAACGCAAACTTCTTGATTGTAAACTATACTATGCATTTCACTGAGCATCATAAGCTTATGAAAGGATAATTTTCAGTTCATGATGCTGGAGTTTTTTCCTTCTAGATTTTTTATAATCTGAACTTATTATTATCCTGTCTCTTTTGTAGCCTAACGCAGAAACTGATGATAATGTCACTCCATTGCTGTCAGCTGTGGCAGCAGGTTCCCTACCATGTTTGGAGCTTTTGATTCAGGTCTGGCAAATTATGCTGTATTTTACTATTGTGCTTATTGGGTGAATGAAATTTGAGATATTTTAGAGTAATATTTTTACGCGAGTTCTCTGAAAAAAGAAGCAGATGTCTTACTATATTTTTCTTTAAGACAATGCCTACTCAATTTTGATACTGTTGTGGGGATAGTGTTAAGTTTTGATATCCATAACTATTTTTTTCTTTAAGAAAATGCCTACTCGATTTTGACACCGTTGAGTAGTGATAAAGTTTTGATATCCATTTTGTGGTCTCTCCTGATGGATAGGTTGGTGCGATAACTTTGACTAGTGTCTGCACTAATCGGATTCTGACGGGTGTTGGCACTAGGAGGTCTCATGATGTTGGCACCGCAGGGTTTGGCGTCTGCATGAAATGTGTACCAATTGTCAGGCACAAAAAAAAATAAACTCAAGCAAATCCCATGAACTACATCATCGATTAAATCAACTACAATATGTATACACGTGGGTTTCCATCTCTAATAGGAACCAAACGCAGTAAGTAAAATAGAAGGGAATTAATTTAAACAAAATTACAACTTAAAAAAATTCTAACACAAGCGAAATCCCTAATATCATAAAGCTCTTTAAATAAGAAAATCCACCTACTTTGATGTCCGTGTCAGATTCTATCGAAGCAAGCCAATGTTTATAAAGTGATGGTTACATCCTACCCACACTTTTTGGGAGATATTTAATGCTCTGATTTTTAGACAACCAATGATTAAATGTTTCCTCAAAAACTACTCTCTTACCAAACAACTTAAAATACATTTGTTGTAGTATTCTCACACATGAAAACAGGAACATGTTATGTGGATATGTAAGAAAAATACAACACTCTTCTGGTTCTTCCTCATGTGGGTTTTAAACTCAAGACCAAAGGTTCTCATACCGTATTTAAATTTCTGATAGCCACTCGTCTTAAACGCTTATGTTGTTGTTACATGGATTACAAATATGTTAATCTTAACACATTGATGATTTTCTTCATTTGGACTAAAAAGTGCTAATCTAACTATCTAGTAGTTGATTGCTTTCTTTGTTTTTTGTTACCATATGGCATTCATGTTATAGCCTTTAATTGTATGCTGACTGAGATTTTCTTCTTCCATATAGGCTGGTGCAAAAAGCAACGTACTTGCTGGTGGGGCCACTCCTTTGCATATAGCGGCAGATCATGGTAATATGGATATTCTTAACTGCTTATTAAAAGCAGGAGCTGATCCAAATATTACTGATGAAGTGAGGCCAATTCCTTCTGATCTTTGTATAATCATGCATTTGTATTGCTTTTTCATTTACATGAATCTTACGGAAATCTTTTCCTGATTTCACATTAAATTTTACACAATAATTATTCTTTTGTTTTATTAGGATGGGCTGAAACCAGTTCAAGTTGGTGCTGCTCGAGAAAACCATGATGCTGTCAAACTTCTTTTACCTTTAACTTCTCGTACACAAGATTCTCCAGACTGGACTGTTGATGGATTAATCAAGCATATGCAGTTCGAACAAGATAAACAGGTTGTTTGCCTTTTATCTAGAAAATCATCATCAAAATTAATTATCAACGAAAAAAGTGATTTTACTGTTTATAACTTGAAAGCGTTTATGTATGCATGTAGTTATTGTGTTTCAGTTGCCAATTTTCAGCCTTAAAAGTTACTGTCTGAGTCTTTCTTTCTCACATCCACATAATGCTTAATCATTCTCTTAGATTGAGTTCTATATCTTGGGGTGAAATAAAGTCGTTTCCAGCTAGAAAGGCAAATTGGATGTTTGTCCTCTTCAACTTTAAAAACCATTTTTTTTAAAAAAAATTGTAGTTGTAGCAAAATGATGTTTGCTACTCTTGAGGGCCCCTTTTCTGTATATGTACCTGCTTAACCTGTGAGAAATAATGTTTGGTTAATTATGGAACTTAAACATTTTTTTCATGCTTTTATCTATTATAAGACATTAAGAACTGCGAAATTGATGAATACTTGCCCACCTGTAGTGAGAACTTAATGTGCATTTTGTTCATCAATTTACTCATTTTGTTCACCCGTAATTTCTATTATGCTCAGCCTCTCGAGGAAGTTGCTTCCTCAAATAATAGAAATGCTCAGAAACATGTGGCCGAGGTATGTATTAATTTTATCTGCCATTGGACTATGGAATTTGTCTCTCTCAAATTTTTTGTAGTTGGAATTTTTCTGTCTCTGTCACATACCCATGACAAAATAAATAGTGTTCTGGTGACCTGTACTCTCTTCTAGCCTGAAAATTTCTTCATGAGGTTGCCTTTCCGATGCAATCTGCAATAAAAATAAACTAGAGTATAGATGTAGATAGCACCTTCCTCTAGGTTTTCCTTGATCTTCAACGAAGAAGAACAAGAAGCAAAGGATATATGAACTAAACCTAGCAGCAATAAACTGGAAGAAACTTCTATTCAATTCATAAAAATGTCTGCAAACTACATTGAAGACGTATATATATAAAGAAGAAGATTTGTATCTAGGAAAGACTCATAATACACTAAGACTCCTAGTGCAAATAGAAATTCTAACTACTAACTCAAATAAAACATCTAACTTGGAAATATAGAAGTCCTAACTAAAATAGGAAAGCTGTAAATAAACTCCATTTGAAATAAGAAAGTAACTAAAAATACAAATTAGGAAACTGCTATTTGTTTATGTCTCCTAGAATAGACTTTAGTTAACTTAGGATGTTCAACCTTGTTGTAGTACTCTTCTTTAATGTTCTCCCTATCTATGTGGCGCTAAACTCGGCTGCAAATCTGAAATAATATCTTGATACTCAATGTCATCAATTCTCGCTTCTGAAAAAGAACTCGCCCTCGAGTACTCAACTTCAAATTCTCCAAGTAGGGTTGAAGATGCACCACATTGAAGGTATCATGAATATTCCGCCCAATCTTGGAGTTGAACTCTATTTGTATTGTTGCCAAACACATCCAATATTGCACATGGTCCAATCTGCTTAGGCATAAGCTTATGATATGTCCCTTGAGGATATTGTTCTTTTGATAAATACACCCACACAAGATCACCTACTTGATATGTTACTTCTCTTTTATGACGATCAACATACTCCTTGTAGTTATCATAAGAATGTTCCATGTTTGCACGAGCCTGAAGTTGTACAACCTTCAAATGATCTACCCAAACTGTGGCTTCCATGTGAAGCCTACTGGTATCTAGTAAAAGAATCAAATCAAGTTGACCTTGAGGATTCTTGCCCATAAGTATTTCAAAAGTTGAGAATCATATACTCCCATTCTTAGAACAATTAAACTCAAATTCAATCTCAGGAAGTACGGCATTCCATTTCCCAAAAGACTTGACTTGAGTGTGCAACATGTTTCCCAAAGCGTGATTAACCACCTCAGTTTGACCATCTGTTTGTGTGGATTATAAGGACTACTGAATTGTAGAGAAGTACCCATCAACTTCTACAAATTCTTCCAAAACGAAATCATAAACTGAGTATCTCCATTCGAAGTTGTGGTCTTTGGAATACCATGATAGCAAACCACATTTGCATAGAAGAAATCAGCCACCTTTGACACATCATATGACATCCGACAAGCAACAAAATGGGTCATTTTAGAGAATCTATCAAGTGAAGAAGAGATCAGAAATGCATAGTGAATGGCCAAGAAATAGGTAACCATCATGGAGAACATATTGTGAACTAACACCACGACTAATAGAGTCAATAATGGAGCCGAAAAATGGATCAGCTGGCAAGACATCCTTAAGATGTGCAAACCCCAAAACTTCAATTTGCATACAAGTTACCAAGGCATGTTTATGACTTAATGCATCGGCTACTTTATTCTGAGATCCAGATTTCTTTGTCAGAGCGAAAGTGAATTCTGAGCTGATTAATCCACTCAGCATATCTAGCACTCTACTTCTGTTGTCCATGTCAATATTTCAAAGCTTCATGATCTGAATAAAGTACAATCTCCTTGGGAAGTAAGTAGTGGCACCAATACTGAAGTGAGCGCACTACAACAAACAACTCCACATCATAAGTGCTTTAATTCGAATGAGAACTAGCAAGTTTTTCATTGAAAAATGCAATAGGATGCTTTGAATGACTCAAAACAACACCAGTACCCGACTTTAAGGCATCATATTCTACCTCAAACAACTTCTCAAAATTAGGCAAAGCTAGAGATGGAGCCTCAGTAAGACACTTTTGATCAAATCAAATGTATCATTTGCTTCTTGAGTCCAAAGAAACTCTTTATTTGCCATCAAATCAGTAATAGGAGCCATGATAGAACTGAAATTCTTGATGAAACGCCGGTAGAAACTAGCTAAACCATGGAAAGATCGAACTTGATAAATGGTAGGAGTCTTCCACTCTTGAATGACTTTGATCTTACTTTCATCTGGCTTCAAACCCTCAGTGGAAACTTTATATCCCAGGAAAATCACTTTGAAGACACAAAAGAAACACCTAGAAGGATTAGCATATAATTTCTCTATGCACAGTGTAGTAAAAACTTCTCTCAAGTGTTGTAAATGAGAAGCCGCATTGCGACTATAGACAAGGATGTCATCAAAATAAACGACAACAAACTAGCCAATGAAAGGCTGCAATGTCTCATTCATGACCCTCATAAATGTGTTGGGAGCATTAAACAATCCGAAGGGCATAACTAACCATTCATATGATCCTTCTTGATTCTTGAAAGTAGTTTTTAACTCATCACCCGACTTGATTTAAATCTGAAGATATCCACTGTTCAAATCAATCTTTGAAAATATAGTAGACCCACTTAAATTTTTCAACATATCATCAAGGCGAGGCATTGGAAAATTATAATGCATTGTTATTTTGTTCACAACGCGACTAGCAACACACATTTGCCAGGAGCTATCCTTTTTTGGTATTAGTAAAGCTGAAACTGCACAAGGACTAGTACTCTCTCGAATAAAACCATGATCCAGAAGCTCTTCAACTCGACGATGAAGCTCTATATATTGATCTGGAGTCATTCGAGAATGTGACCTATTTGGAATTGTCGCATCAGGGAAGAGATCAATTTGATTTTGGATACTCCTTATAGGTGGAAGTCCAGGAGGAAGCTCATCAACTAATACATCTTCAAACTCTGAAAGAACCTCTTGGTATTGAGGCGTCAAGGAAGAGACAACAGGTGTAGGAGAGTCCACATGGCCGTGTGCAACTAATGCAAAACATATCCCTTCCTTGTCAACTTCAGCTTGAAAATAAGTAAGAGGAAGGCTGACGAAAGTTGTACTCCTGGGGTTGACAGTTCGTTGTGGATGGAAGTTAACTTTCTTGTTGTTATACATCACAGAATAGACATTGGTATAGCCATCCCACTTCACTTTGCGATCAAATTGCCAAGGTCTTTCAAGTAATATATGGCAAACATCCATACTGACCACATCACATAAATTAGTGTCTTTGAAACTAGCCATAACAAATGGACCTTGACGCCTTTGAGTAATTCTGTATTGTGTTAGAATTAGCTAGCCAAGCTAACTTGTAGGGTTGTGGATGAACATCAGTTTTTAGTCTTAGCTTGTTAACAACCTTGTCAGAAATCAGATTCTCACTAGCAGCTGGATCTATAATCAGCTTTGCAGCATACCCTTGAATGTGACAAGTAGTGCTGAAAATAGAATGTTGTCTCCAATCTTTTGCAGGCTGCTTTGGAGTAAGAAATAGAGGCCTCAATACAAAATAATACTCTTGAGGATAACCTGTGAAGTCCTCTTAAGTAGGGGTCATCATTAGGCTCATAATCAAGGTTGGAAGGATCATAATCCTCATCCATCTCACAATCATCATCCCCATGTGTAAGCAACTGTTGTCGATTGTAGTAATTAGCAGACACATGTCCGGGCTTTTGACAATTGTAGCATAAAGCACCACTTCTTGGGGTTGTAGTATTTGTAGTACGACCCCAAAAAGAAAGCCATGAAGTTGCTGTTTTAGTCCCAATAGTTGCTGTTGGCCAAGAGCTAGGTAGGAGATGGCCACTGAGGCCTACTACCAGCATTAGAAACACCTCCAACTTGTTGTGGCCGAAACCCTTGTGAAGGAGGAAGTGGTCTGAATGAAGCTTTATTCAAAAGGCCCTCAAAGTATTCAGCTTTGGGAATGATTTCAGCCGCATTAGTGAAGTAAAATCTATACAATCTCTCTTGCAAATCAACATGAAGACCCAACAAATACCTAACAACCAGCTTATCATCATCTTCAGCAGCTTCAGTGCGATTGACAAGGCTGTAAAACTCTTTTATATATTCATGCACTGACTTGTTCCCTTGTCGAATAGCACAAAATCGAGCATTGCTTGTACTTATATGGAAGGAATTGCTTCTTCAGCTCAACTTGAAAATCAGTCCATGATGTGACTTGTAACTCTCCTAGCTGCTCACGCTGAGTGCATAAAAATTTCCACCAAGCACTTGCAGTGTCCCTTAAACGAGATACGATATCATCCACTCAAGCATGAGTGGGAACTCCGGAATTTTTCAGAATTTGTTCAGTAGTTTGTAACCAATCAAGGACCTCATCTGTCCCATAATTACTATGGAATTCTGGAAGATCAAATTTCAGCCTACTTTCCTATTGTTTAGAGTTGACGTCAAAGGAGTTTGTGGAGGAACAGGCTGATAAAAAGGCTCATAGAGTGGCTGGTATAAGGGTTTCTAAGGTGGCAAAGATGGCTGTCCATCATCATGAGGCAGGGTAGTTTTTGGTTGGCTTTGCTTGGGCTGTTGACTGCGGGTATCATGAATGGGAATCTTGAAGGGGTTTCCATACTTTGCGAAGTAGAAGGGGCTGTAATAGCAGGGCTTTTAAGGGCAGGAGAAGAGCTTTGATCACCACACACCAGAGAGTTTAAAATATCTAGACGAACTGTAGTGTGGAAGAGTCTGACCTCAAGAGATGTTAGCTGCAGTTTGATATTCTCAACTTGGTCAGAAGTTGAGTCCACACGTTGGAGTAGGGCTGTTTGTCCTTGTAATAACATCTCTAGTTGTTGTATGGTAGGGGAGGAACTAGAGGTATCAACAACATGGGAAGAAAACATATTGGCAGCAAATAGGCAGCAAATCAATCGCAGGTATTGCAGGAAATAGAGGCAAATCGATCACAGATAAGCAGCAAATAGAGAGCAATTTGACTGCAACTAGTAATTTGAGACTTGGATGTGTAAAACAATGAATAGCAAGAAGTCTAGTCTGCTGTTTTGAAGAACAGAACTAGGTAGAAGATGCACACGATGGCAAAACAAACTTGATGTAACCCAACTGCACATGATGGTGATCAAGGTGTTGGCGGCATAATGTAGGCAGCAACCTATGGTAGCAAATCTGTCCCAAACTTCCAAGGGAATTGGCAGCAGATTGTGGACAGCAAGGTGGTGCAAAAGCCCAAGGCAACCAGAGATTGACAGGCTCTGATAACCAATTGATGCAATCTGCAATGAAAATAAACTAGAGTATAGATGTAGCTAGCACCTTCCTCTAGGTTTTCTTGATCTTCAACAAAGAAGAACAAGAAGCAAAGGACATACGAACTAAACCAAACAGCAATAAATTGGAAGAAGCTTTTATTTAATTCATAAAAACTGTCCGCAAACTACATCGACAACACACACACACACACACAGCACACATAGATGCCTATCTAGGAAAGGCTCATAATACACTAAGACTCCTAGTGCAAATAAAAACTCTAACTACTAACTCAATTAAAACATCTAATCTGGAAATATAGAAGTCCTAACTAAAATAGGAAAGCTGTAAAGAAACTCCATTTGAAATAGGAAAGTAACTAAAAATCTAAATTAGGAAACTGCTACTGTTTATGTCTCCTAGAATAGACTTTTAGTTATCTTAGGATGTTCAGCCTTGTTGCAGTACTCTTCTTCAATGTTCTCCTCATCTATATGTGGCTCTAAACGCGGCTGCAAATCTGAACTAATGTCTTGATACTCAACGTCATCACTTTCTAAATGTGTGTTCGATCGTTGGATTTTATTTGCATTAGAACTAAACCTCAGCTTTGCCTTCTGCTGGGATTGCTTGTCTCACATAGTTTTCTGTATCTTAGATCTTTAATAGTATTGAGGCACTTTTCATTTTGTATTGTCTAGCTAAATTGGTTACATAGAGGTTGCTTCTTGGCTTTTCAGGTGTCTGAAGAGGCGAAAGCAAAAGCACTAGAAGCAAAATCAAGAGGTGAAGAAGCATTTAAGCGTGGAGATTATCATATGGCACTGGATGCCTACACACAGGTTAGCTTTTTCTGTATGTGATGGATGGCATATGATGGCAAATAAATTGTTGAAATTTTGGAAATACAAACATTAGAGGAAGAACATAAAAAGTAGATTTACATGTAAGCCAATAATGAAATGAAAAACAAAATATGTTGATTTTATTTCTGAATTCATATGTAATGACAATAAGCTTGTGAGATATTTCTATGGCTGCAAGAACTGTGAAGTACTCCTAAAATGATGCAAAGCATCATGATCAACCAGCTATTAATCAGATTGAGAACTTCTCCCACAAGGCTGATCATCCTACGTATGGGATCATATACGAGAGGAAGAAGAAAAGAAACAAGGGGAAGTCTCTTGTGTAATCTGCAGAGCTGGGATGTAATTTTATGATTGAGGATATCTATTTGGTGTTGGCGTATATGGTTAGAAAGTCCTATGTTTGTTGGTAATTGTTATTATTTAGTCTAGTCTATCTTTATGGGGCTGAACCTAGGTGATGTAGCAGTCTTATTAGTCCTATTTGGTTGTGTTATTGTTTGAGAGTTATCAGAATCTTAGTATATTTTCAGTTAGGATTTGCGTTATTCTTTATAAGACAATAAGGTGTAAAGCTACGGCCATCTCTTTTGCAGTTGATGATTAATAAAGTCCAGCTTTTCCTTTATATTCTACGTTACTTGTCTCATTGCTGAGTTTTCTCTTCAAGATTGAGAGTAATATATAAAGTTCAGCCTTTCCTTTATATTCTACATTACTTATCTCATTGCTGAGTTTTCTCTTCAAGACTGAGAGTAATCTCAGACTTCTAGAGAAGAATTCGACCCTCTTGAAATTAAGCACTGGCGTGCTGTGAACATTCCAAGGCTTGCAATTCAGTCTATTTAGATTAGGACCCTACCTGTATTTGAAAGAAGACTGCAGGAACCAGTTTGGTATTTGGAGTCTTGGACACATTGTAAAAGAGGTTCTCACCTTTAACTTTAAAGTACTTCCCTTTGACCCGTAATACGTAAGAAATTGGTAACATCTGCCAAAGGTGCTGTGTGCTTAATTGTGGCACGATGTGGGGAGGAATAAAGGCTTAGTGAAATTGTTGCATTGGAGTTCCGAGGGACTTTATTCTCACGAAAAAATTGTTATAGAAGGGTTTGCAATGGCAAAGATGTGGATAAAAGGGAATCTTTTCCCTTTTGCTTGAAACTTGTTGGGCCATTGGTTTTGTTCTCATTAAAAATTACCATTATAAAAAAAAAATTTAATACTCTTCTATGACAAATATGCCAATCGTGTTGAACACTTAAGATCCACATCTGTTATGTAGATTTGCTTGCTAGGACATCTTTCTTTTTGTATTGGGAAATTTGTTGTCTGTTCTTCTGTGATACATATTTTCCAACTGAGCATACTCCGTGTCATTATTATAATTTAATTCCAGTCTCCATGTTTTTGCAGGCAATTGATTTTCATCCAACTGATGGTGTTCTGCTGTCAAACAGAAGTCTTTGCTGGCTTCGGTTAGGTCAAGCTGAACAAGCTCTAGCCGATGCCAAAGCTTGCAGAGCATTAAAGCCAAACTGGATGAAAGCTTGTTATAGAGAAGGTGCAGCTTTGCGTTTGTTGCAGGTAATTGATAACTTTTTAATCCTATCCCTTGTCAAGCTTCTGCAGATGGCCCAGTCTGATTTATCTTCTTGACCACTACACCAGAGATTTGATGAAGCAGCAACTGCTTTTTATGAGGGTGTTCTACTGGATCCTGAAAACAAGGAGATTGTTGCTGCTTTCGGGTAATTTTTAGTCTTTTTCATTGTTAATTAACTTATCTCAAACATTTGGGGCAACGACAAAATTATAATGAACACCTTGTAGCAGGGAGGAGTTTGTGAACCACTGTAATAAATTTCACCAAACTCAGGTTAACAACTCAATAGGTTCTTGGTTAAAATGTTGTTCGATAAATACTCGTGATTCTAGGCTTACTAAAATCTTAATCACAGTGGAAAACTCTTGTATCACCATTCATTTTGCTGTCAAATTTTCTACTGATTGTTTTTTGCGAAGCACTTGAAATCTTTAACTTTGTTTGCATGAACTATATTTTGGCATAAAGAATACAAAACTAAGAATTTATCAATGAGTCAATACGAATTATTTCAATGTTGGAAGTTGGTAAGCAATTTCTACTTTCTGTGCATTGGCTTGAACAGGGAAGCTGTTGAAGCTGGGAGGAAGTTCCATGGAGCTGACAAAAAGTGATCTATACAACAATATCTACCTGTATTATTATTACAGTATTATTATTACAAAAAACAAGTAAATTTTGTCATTTGGAATTGCATCAATATTCTAATAGCTGTTTTTTTTCAGTTGGTGCCAATTTTGAGCAGTTTTATAATTTGTTTTCTGATATTGTGTTAGATTAAGTCAGTGGACTACAATGAAAAAGGTGCATTAATTTTTTGGGATTCAAAGAAAATTTTATTCTTTGCTCCTTTTTTTATTTTTCTTGTTCAGTTTAATTAGTCTCTTTTATCTGCCCCATATTGTGTACCGGTTGCTTACCCGCCGGATGCTCAAACCATAGTTGAAAAATCGGCCGATTCCGTGCGGAATCGGCCGATTTAAATCGGATCGGCGTCGCGCCGATCCGATTTCGGGGCCGACTCGGTGACCCGATCGGGTCGTGAATCGGCCCGTTTCGGCCGATTCCGACCGATTTAAATCGTAATCGGAATCGGCCGATTTAAATCGGAATCGGTTTTTTAAGAAATTACCAAAATACCTAGGTATAATTTTTATTAAATTATTTAAGCATTGGCAAAATGGTAATTTGGATTTAAAACCTAAATCAAACCCTCTCCCCCGATTCTGCCGCAGCGTTCGCTCCGCCGCCCTCTGTCGCGCTTCCGCCCGATTCCGTCGCGATTCCGCTGCGATTTGGCCGCCCGACGCTCCGCCTGACCTTCCGACCACCCCATCGTCGTCCGACGCCGCGCCCGTTCCGAACTCACCTTCCGTCGTCCGACGCTTCGCGCGCGATTCTGTTGGCTGACGGTTCGTCCGACCGGGCTGCCGACATCGCCGCCGCGAGGCTCGCCGCCGACCGGGCGCCGGCGGCGGCGGGGGGTAGAGAGGGGAGGGTGGCATTCTCGTAATTAAAGTTGACTCGAGTCTAACCCGAGTCAAAAATAATAATTAATTCTAAATAATTTTAAAAAATCTTAAAAAATATTTAAAAAATATCATAAACTATAATACATAGAATAATATAAAAATAACATCAATACCCAATTTTAATATATTTATATTGTAAATTGTCAAATTATTATATATGACCGATTAAATTAATTTGGACCGATTCAACTGAACCGATTCTTGGCCGATTCAGACCGATTCCGATTCCATGGAAAACCGATTCCGATTCCGATTCCGATTTATGCAACCATGGCTCAAACAGCTAAAATTTTCATCTGATTTATTTGTAAGAAAAATATTGTAATTTACATAAAATAATAAATATTTATCGACTTGTTTGTATAAAAAAGAAGTAAATAATCACTCGATGTGAGAAATAATGTCATATTATATGGATTAATAAAGTTTAATATAATATTAATTTGTACTTTAAAAAAAAATTATCAAATTTGCTCCATTTTAAATGTTCTCTATTTTCTTTTTATTTTCTCTTATTAGAGCTTTTTTTCTTTTCTATAATTTAATTTTTTTTAATGAAATGCATAATTGAAACTCGGTCATTTTTTCACTATAATATATTCATATGATGAAACCACAAAATTGAGACGAATCAATCATAGAACCAGGTCGAAATCATCCGTATTTTATGTGCTAAAAATCGTGATAAACCATTTAGAACAATGATATAAAAGTATCCAAATAAAATCTTGAAAGTTACACCACCGATAACATATCACTCTAAATAATTGACGGTCAAAACAATGTTGTTTATGTTTGCGAGAAAGGGACTGTGTTGAATTAGCATCGGACTGACCTATAAGAAGTATTGCAAAGGATTATGCTCTGATATGTTCATGCTTATTTTACTTTATAGCTAGATGCTAGTCTAAAATATTTTTTTTTGTATTACTCTCTCTCGTTGAAAAAGCGTCTTCTTGTGATTCTTTTCTTTTATATAGGTCTGTTTATTTTATTTGATAGGTCATGGTATTACTAATAGAACAGGGAAAATAGAATCAACCGTGGCTTGCTCCGATATATAAAGGGATCCCGACTCTACAAAATCGGGATTCCCATTTCTTTGCCCATATTGCAAAAAAAATCATTACAAGTTCATTTTAAAATACTTCAGTTGGTACGGGCAAAAAATAAGTCAATTCTATAATTTTTTATGGGGTAAAATTTTTATCAGGGTAAAAGGAAAAGACTTTTACTCTCTAATGTCAATATAAAGGATATGACGATGATAAACACCCTCATTGACTTCAATTTGAATGGACTAGATATTTATCATAAATAACTGTAGGAAGATGGTGCTATTATATTTATAATTATTTATTTATTATTAATTTAATTATAAAATATTATTAATATATATTTAATAAATTTTATAAATATCTCGCATATTACAAGTAATTATGTAGTTATATTTGAGAATACTGGTGGTTGCTAATACTAATTATTATCTTTATTTATTTTGGCTCAAAATTTTGAATTAGGCTTCCACATTTTTGTCATTAATTTTTAACAACCACCTTTGCCTTTCTTCTTTTTCGCATTGAGGATGGGAGTTCTTTTCGTTGTCACTATATTTTCACCTTCTTATATCGTAGTCGATTTTAACTTCATAATAGTTTTATATACGCCTCAATACCTACTTAATTTGAAATTATTATTATTATTATTATTATTATAAAAATCATTAAATTATAATTTTACTTAAATGAGAAATTTCAAAATATTAATAAATTTTATTATATTTATAATCATACCATCAAATTAAACTTTCTTACTTAAGATGGGCTCCACACGCCATGTTTTTTCTATGAAAATGGGTCCACGCAAACATTTTATTACCAAACAAAACCTCCCGCCAACACCGCCGCCACCACCGCCCTCCGCCCTCCGCCTTTCTCGGAGCCGCCGAAAGCTGCCGCCGGGAAACCGCCGCACACCTCCGGAGACGCGGCCGCCAGTATCCGCCGCCGCCCGTGGACTGCCTACTCTGACGATTTGGGATCGCCCGGTCCGCACCGACGCCGGCGGGCCGGCGGTTGAGAGTTTGGAGGGGGCGGAGATGTCGGACAAGTTCTCGTCGACGCTGCGGCTTGCGGACCTCAACGACTTCATTGCGCCGTCGGAGGCCTGCATCGTCTCGTTCAAGGCCGCCCCTCCGTCGAAGCAGGCCGAGGTATATACATAATTGACTGTTTTTTTTTCTATGATGAATTTTTGTTCTTATCAATTTGAATTTGTATGTGAAATTGGTTTGCTAGGTATATTTTTGGGTATATTTGCTCTTTGTTGCACTCGATATGCTTCGAATTACTTAGGGATGTTGCTGTATTTCTAATTAGGGTGTGAGGAGGGACGCATAGGGATTTAGAATCATTTTGTTATTGTAAAATGCGTTGGGGGTGAATTTATATATGATTGATTGTTTTCCGCGTTGTTTTGTATGAATTTTTGTTCTGATCCATATGAATTTGTATGTGAAATTGTTTTGTTAGGTGTATTTGCTCTTTGCTGCACTCGATATGGTTTGAATTACATAGGGATGTTGGTGTTACTTCTAATTAGGGTGTGAGGAGGATCACAAAGATTTTAATTTGTATGCGAAATAGGTTTGTCAGGTGTTTTGTAAGTTCTTGGTCTTTGTTGCGCTCAATATGCTTCGAATTATGTGGGGATGTTGCTGTTACTCGTAGTTAGGATGCGAAGAGGGAGGAGAAGATTGCTTCTTTCTTATATTAGAAAGGAATAAGCTGCTTTTGGTGAAAATTTTATCCATGAGCTTGATTGTTTTGTAATGATTTTTTGTTCTTATCAATTCGAAATTGTGTGTGAAATTGGTTTGTGAGGTATTTTGTAAATTCTTGCCCTTTGTTGTGCTCAATATGCTTCAAATTGTAGAGGGATATTGCTGTTACTTGTTATTAGGATGTGAAGAGGTCCGTAAAGATTGTTTCCTTGTTATTTTAGAAAATTGATAAGCTATTTTTGGTGAAAACTTTATCTACGAGGGCTATTGTGGTAAATTTTTATAAATGGGAGTTAGGATCATGTTGCAATCATACTTGTTCAAACATAAAATCATAGAAAATTGGAGTCAATACCTTTGGTGAAATTGAGGAGTCTTACGAAGTAATGAGCAAACTGTTGAGATTTTTTGCTCTATGGCTGTTCCTTTTCGTTTCGTTTACAAGGTCATACTAATAATTATGTTTGCTCTTATTTAATGACACATTGAATTCTTTTTCCCCTTATTTTATTTACAGCAGGATAAGAATGTTGGAGCTTTGTCAAATCCAACAAAGTCGGAGCCAGTGAAAATCTCCCTAAAAGATTGCTTGGCATGCAGGTTAAAATTTGGTTCTTCTTGTTTAAATTAGTAGTCTGTCTGAGTGAGCTGTTTACTTTTTAATATGTTATTGGATTGCTTCTGATTTCCTTGTGCCATAGAGATGATCAACTTGTGTAAGGATATTGACATGTTGTTTACTTTTACAGTGGCTGTGTAACGTCTGCAGAGACTGTTATGCTTGAAAAACAGAGTCCAGATGAGTTTCTTTCTCGAATAAAAACAGAGGAGGTTGTTGTTGTGTCTGTTTCGCCCGAGTCACGAGCTTCACTGGCAGTTCATTTTGGTCTTTCTCCATCTCAAGTAATAAACCTTTGCTATCCCTTCCCCCTCTTTGTCTACTTATATTACAAATATATAAGCTTATATTGTGTCTTGTAGCGGGTGCTTTCTCTTGTGGGTGCACATGATTGTAGTTGTAGCATTTGTTTAGCATATAGAGTTTGTCATCAGTGTTCACCTTTTGGACTTTGTTTCTGTTAGAGCACAGAAGCTCCTGAATGTTGAAATACAAATATTGCATTATAGATGTACATGTACATATTTTGAATTCAAGCTTTGTAGAAAAGCTTTTGTGACAAATTCATTTAGTCAGTATGGTGAAATTTGTTTTTCTTGTGGAAAAGGGTTGGCATCTTCCTCTTTTCCGTTATGATCATTGACCAAGTCCTATTTCTGGAATTTGCATGTATTAAACAGTTGGCAAAGAGATGTGCCATATTAGTAGGAGTTTGTCCCTTCTAGTAGATGTTTATATTGTAATGTAATTCAGACATTTGTTAATTTCTTAAAATCTATCATATTTTGGTTTTTTTAAATGGCTAAAAAATTTTAGTTATTTTCTGACATTTGGTAAGTAGCTATGTATGTATATTTGCCTTGTTGACTGGCTGATGGTTTTGTAATGTTCATGTATCACATTTATCTTCTGCTTCAGGTTGAATAATTTTTCTGCATTTTCTAACTTGTAGGAAATATTTACAATGATTTTGAAGCTGTTGAATGATGTTATTTTGTTTGTTTAGGTCTTTCGAAAACTTACAACTTTTTTCAAATCTCTTGGAGTAAAAGCTGTATTCGATACTAGCTGCAGCAGAGATCTCGTGCTTATTGAATCCTGCAATGAATTTATTTCTCGTTACATGCAACACAAATCAACTGATGGTGATAAGCAACCTTCTCTTCCAATGTTGTCGTCCTCGTGTCCAGGTGCTTGTCTTTCATGATGACATCATTGATGCAATTTGTGAGATGTAAACCTGTCATTTGTGGCCTAGGTTATTTATTTGGTGAACTTTTTGTCAGTCAGCAATATGTTCCACATGATCTTGAAATCGATGATGATGTGTTATTTTAAATTTATGGTTAAATTAAACCCCAAGGTAGATGCGACAATAGGAGAGGAAGTGGATCAAATTGAACCTTTCCATATGTGCTCAATGCTGGTCAACGTGGTCTGATTAAAACTGTTTATGCTTTTACTAATCACAGGTTGGATATGTTATGCTGAAAAAACAGTTGGCTCATATATTTTACCGTATATTTCTTCTGTAAAGAGTCCTCAGCAAGCTATTGGAGCAGCAATCAAGCATCATGTTTGCAAGAAAATGAATGTCAGGTAAGTTTAATTTGATTTGTATGGAGGAATGTTGTTGTATTGGAAAATCTCATGCTCATTGAGTTTTTCAATTGGCACAGAGCTGATGAAGTTTACCATGTGACGGTGATGCCATGTTATGATAAAAAGCTTGAGGCTGTGAGAGATGATTTTGTCTTTCGATTGGAAGAAGATGGTGGTCAACAAGAATTGAGCTTGCAAATTGCAGAGGTAGACTCAGTTCTGACTTCAGGGGAAGTTTTGGACTTGGTACAGGTAAGATTTGCTTTACCATGTTAGAAAACAGGAACTCAAAAAAGTGAGTTCACCCTAGCTTGTCTTCCTTCTACTTATTGCACTTAAACAGTTACAACAACATCCATGATATGAGGGATCAAAACCTGGAAATATCCCCATATCTTCTAACTAACAACAACCTATGTAGAGCTATACAAGTCTAACAAACATACAGGTTACTTATAAGACTCATAACAAACACTTGACCAATATATGTCATACATATTAACACTTCTAACACTCCCCTCGAGCTATGGTTGGGTATCCACCAGACATAGCTTGGACTGTAATCTGTGGTGCTGAATCCCTGTCAAAGCTTTAGTCAATATATCAGCTATCTGGGCTTCTGACCTAATATTTCCCAAAGAGATAACTTTCTCCTTCACCTTATCTCAGATGTAATGACAATCCAGCTCTATGTGTTTGGTCCTCTTGTGAAACACAGGGTTATTTGTAATATAAATAGCTGCCTGATTATCACACCAAAGCTTCATCGCACGTGTGATAGGAAAACCCATTTCTTCCAGTAGCAATTTAATCCAAACAAGTTTAGTAGTTGCTTTGGCAATAGCTCTGTACTTAGCTTCTGCAGATGATCTAGCAACTACACTTTGTTTCTTACTCTTCCATACCACTATGTTTCCTTCTAATTTAATGCAATAACCTGAAGTAGACCTTCGGTCAGCTAGAGAACCAGCCCAATCTGCATTTGCAAAGCCCTCAATTTCCACAGCATTTCCTTGTTTATGTTTTGTATAGAGTAATACTTTTCAAGGGCACCCTTTTAGATACTTTAAAATCCATAGAACTGCATTCCAATGAGGCACTCTGGGTTGCTGCATAAATTGGCTAACTAGGCTCACAACAAAAGAGATGTATATCAACTTACCAACCAACCTTCTGTACCATCCTGCATCCTCTAGCACTTACCCTTCACTTGGCTGAAGTTTTAACTCCAACCTCAAGAGGTGACTCGACTGACTTTGCATGAGCAATCCCTGTTTCTTGTAGCATGTCAACAACATACCTCTTTTGATTTATATAAATATCATGTTGTTGTCTCAATACCTTAAGTCCCCAGAAATAGTGTAACTGTCCCAGATCCTTGATATGTAATCTGGACTTAGCCACACTTTAGCTTCTTGTATACCAACCTTATCACTTCCCGAGATCACCATATCATCAACATAAACAATTAGAAATAACGCAACCCCTTGAAATTTTCTTTACAAAGACAGAATAATCAGAGAGACATCTTACAAATCCGAATACAACTAGAGTTGTACTTAGCTTCTCAAACCAGACTCTTGGCGACTGCTTAAGCCCATAAATTAATTTCTGCAAAAGACAGACTTTGCTACTCTCCCTCAGCAACAAAGCCAGGAGGTTGCTGCATATTAAGGAATGCATTAGTGACATCAAGCTGATGTAAAGACCAATCAAAATTAGCAGCTAGAGATATTAAAATTCTAACTGAGTTCATCTTAGCTATTGGTGAGAATGTGTCAGTGTAGTCTTATCCCTGCATTTGGCTATAGCCCTTAATAGCCGGTCAAGCGTTAAATCTGTCAAGTGAGCCATCTGCCTTAAGCTTCATTGCATATACCCATTTACAACCAACTATTTTCTTCCCTGTAGGTAATTCAACCAATGTCCAAGTCTTGTACTATAAAGCTGCAATCTCATCGACCATTGTTTGTTTTCATCTCCCATCACACATAGCATCTATATGATCTTTAGGCACAACATAAGTTGTAAGGCATTGATAAGAACAGATGAACTACTAGGTGTCATACCTGATTCAGAAGGAGCAGGAGGAGGCTGGCAGGAAGGAGGGGTGGAGATCTCTTTGTTCCTGCGAACATACACGACGGGAGGATCAGCAAAGTTGCTGGTTGGATGAGAGAGGGAAGGAGGAGGATGGAATTTGTGAGGTCTTCAAGAATAAACAATGGGAGGGTCAGCAAACTTGTTGGAGGTATGGTGGGAGAGATCCTCAAGCGTGAGAGATGGGGACGGTGTAGGTTCACAAGATGAAGGGAATGACCTAGGAGAGGAAAAGTTAGAGGAAGATGGTGTAGGATAAGGCGAAGGCTTGGGATAGAAAGGCACGTCTTCAAAAAATGTGACATTCATGGTGATGAATGTCTTCTTAAGAGAAGGATTAAAGCATATGTACCCCTTTGATGTCTAGAGTATCCTAGGAAGATGCACTTGAGAGACTTGGCTGATAACTTGTCCTTTCGAAATGGAAGGAAGTGCACAAAACACACACACCCAAAGGTTTTAGGTTTTAGGGAAAACAATGGCTGATCAGGAATTATCAGCTGAAATGGTATTTTATGATTCATTATCAGACTGAAATATCTTAATGGTGGCTGCATGTTGTGTTTTTATTTCATTAATGAAAGACATGAATTTGGAGAACACTGTAGATCTTTCTTCGTTAAATAAACCCAAGACATCCTGCTATGGTCATCAACAAAGAGTACATAATATTTAAATTGGGAGTGATTGGGTATAGCTAGAGGTCCCCAAACATCCGAATGAACTAAATCAAGCTTTTTATTGGATCTAGACCTAGAACATGAAGGTAGGGAAACACTAGTGTGTTTTGACAACTCACTCGACTCACACCTAAGTTGAGAGACACTACTAAGAGAAGGAACCATTGTCTTGAGTTTATTAAGGTGAAGATGACCTAGCCGAGCATGCCATTCAAGAGTTGCAGATGATGAAGTTCCAAGACCAGCATGTGATGACTTGTTTGAATGAGGGTTCAGGTAATAAAGGACTCCATCATTCCAACCACGACCAATCGCTTTCCTGCTCCTTGCTTCCTGAAAGATACAGCAAGCAGATGTGAAGATGAGATGATAAGATCCATTAGAACAAAGCTTCTCTTCCGATAGAAGGCTCATAGGAAAAGAATGGACTAATAGCAAATATGTGAGTTTCAAATTAGGGTTGATGAGCACATTGCCTTTACCAACTGCTGGTACCTTGCTGCCATCAGCTAGACTTACCAAAATAGGAGTTTTAAAAGACGAGTAAGTAGAGAACAGATAAGTGGTGCTAGTCATACGGTCTGTGGCTCCCTAGTCAATCAACCATGGTTGGGAAGATGAAGTAGAGTTGTTAGTGATACTTGATTTGGCACTAGCAGCAGATGGAAGGGACGAGTCTCCATGGGCCGTTGTCCGCACGTGTTCAAAGTCATCATGACTTCAAGTAATGCTACTAGGAGCAGATGGGGTCGAGCATTCAGAAACTAATGCATTAGAGGGGGTAGGAGCAGTCAGTGTTGTCTCTTCCTTGGCAACCCAATCTGGTTTCCCATGTTTCTATTTCTCCTCTATGTGCCCTTGTTTTTGACAAAACTCACAGTATCTCTCATCTTTCTTGCCTTTGGAAAATGCTCCATGAACTCTCCCCTTCCTCTTGTAGAACGAGGGAGAGGCTTGCTGTTTGCTGACAATGCTGCTATTTCTCCATTGTCATCTTGCTCTACTAGTATCCTTGAAAGCCTTGAAAAGGTGCCATTGAGAGAGGGTAAATCTTCAGCAGTTAAGTGTTGGTTCTTGGCAGATTCATACTGAGGTCCAAGTGCAGCAAGAAAGGAAATCACTTTGAGTTCTTCCCTTTGTTTCTTCCATGTAGCAAGTTCTTGTGGATATGGTTGATACAGGTTCAACTCCTCCCATTTAAACTTGACAAAGCTGTAATGTTCATGGAGGAGTTTAGTACCTTGTTTAGTAATGAAGATGTCTTCACATAGCTCGTAGATCCTTTGGATGTTGCCTTCTCGTCCATACATCTCCTTCAGTGAAGTCCATACACTATAAGCCGTGGGTAGCAGCATCACGTCACTGTTAACATGTGGCTTCATACTGTTCCAGACGGCATCCTCCTTTACCCAAAGAGCAGTTGCATTCTCTGGCTTATCTTCCTCAATGTACCTAAGCTTCTCCTTTGGGATGAGGAAGGTTTTGATGGCAGCAGTCCAGGGTAGATAATTTCTAGAACTAGATAGTTTAGAAGAGGTAATAGATGAACTGTTAAGTAGTTCAGCAATAGATATAGTTGTGGTGTCAGTGGCAGTGGTGATAGGTTTATCTTTGGTCGCCATGGATTCAGATGTTGCTGCTATCAAAACTCAACAACATGGATAAATCAAAGGAGCAATGGGAGGTATAGAATGGGAGTCCTAAATGACTCAACCACGGGACAATAGCAAAAAAGATGGCTGAAGGAACAGGCCAAAAAGATGGCAATTCTAACTGGATTTTAGCTCTGATACCATGTTAGAAAACAGTGACTCAAAAAAGTGAGTTCACCGTAGCTTGTCTTCCTCCTATTTATTGCTACAACAACACCCATGATATGAGGGATCACAACCTGGAAATATCCCTCATATCTTCTAACTAACAATAACCTATGTACAGCTATACAAGTCTAACAAACATACAGATTACAGATAAGACTCTCATAACAAACACTTGACCAACATACGTCATACATAATAACACATCTAACAGATAAAATAATGAGTTTTTATTCTTTTTTTCATTCATTATAGCAAGTTAGCAACCGACTCAAACGCAGTGCAATTCGTGCTTTTAATTGTCTGATGATTCATCATTCATCTCAATTCTTGAAATTCAAGTTCAGTAATTGTAGTCATTCAATGCATTGATCTGGTTATGAATAGATTTTCTGGTTTTCTATGTTAGTTTCTGCATCATGAAGTCATTTGGTTGTTAAGCTGATGATTTAATTGGCCTCATTTAAGCTGATGGTCTATGCCCAAGATTGAAGTGCTAATCTAGAATGTATTATGTTCATGATGGGAATTCTTCCTTTGGTCGTGATTAGCAATTGATATCTATGGTACCAAAGTTAATCTTTCTTTTTTGTAATTTCGTAGTTGAAGTCCGTGGATTTCAGCTCCTTAGAAGAAGCTCCTTTGGATAGACGGTAATGTTTTTGGCTCCTTATTACCTTGTTGATCTTTACAAATTAAATGAATACATGTTCATGTAAGAGGATGGGTGCTGGTACAATGCAGGCTGACGAATGTTGATGAAGAAGGAAATCTTTATGGAGTAGTAGGTAATTCTGGTGGTTATGCAGATACCATCTTTCGTCATGCTGCTAAAACCATATTTGGGAAAGAAATAGTAGGTCCACTAGAATTTAAGGTGTTGCGGAACTCAGATTTCCGAGAGATATCTCTAGAAGTATGCAGCTTCATATGTATTCATTTTACTTAATTGGTTTTAGTTGGTTGTATGATAAATCTTGACTTTTCCTGGTATCTGTGCAGGTTGATGGTCAAACAGTAATAAAGTTTGCTACCTGCTATGGTCTTCGTAATCTGAGGAACATTGTGATGAAGATTAAAGCTGGAAAATGTGACTATCATTTTGTGGAGGTTATGGCTTGCCCTTCAGGTCAGCATTGATGTATGAAAACATCATAAATATTTTCTTCCTCCACTATTTCTTACATAATTAGGTTGGGGATGCCGATCTTATATAAAATTATCTGATAAACATTTGATATGCTGACTGCTGTTTTCCATCTATGTTTGTACATTTCTGGAACATGTGAAGCTTAAATTGTTGCCCTAATAAAATGTTTTTCTCGACTTGCCTAAAGACCTGGTATATACACAGCCTGCCTGCGCCTAATTTGTATCATTTATTTTTCATGTCATCATTATCTGCTTTTCTAAGACTGACAATGCTTGAGCATTGCCCGTCCCAAACTCGGACACATGATAAGGGTTGATTGGCTTATTCTTCTACAATTAATACCTTGCTTAGTTATTAATTTTTAGTAGTGCAGGCTGCTTAAATGGTGGTGGCCAGCTCAAACCTAAGTCTGGACAATCGGGTAAAGAACTTATTCAGTTGTTAGAGAACATCTACATGCAGGGGGTGAGTCCCTTAAATCTTCTAGTTATGCATTGCATTCTTTTAATAAACAAAATCATTGGAGACTTGGAGGGCTTTTTAGTGACTAGGGTGCTCATTCTTGTGCATAGAATATTAATTTAAAGAACTCTTGGTTCAAGAGTTACCCTGGCGTTCAAGTTTTTCAGGATTATTTTAGATGAGATGCAATGTAATTGTTGTAAACGCAGTTTGGTATTATTGTGTGGAGAGTGAAAAGAGGAGAAAACTTGATTTGTTGTTGATGGAACAGAACTTGGATAGGTTAGAAAGCTTAAATTGTAGTTTGCACTAACATAACTGGTTACCGCAACATTTTTATGCAGAAAAATGCCTCTTCTGTGTTACTAATTTGTTTGATCAACAGGTTTTGGTTGCTGATCCTTTTAAGAATCCCATAGTCAAAGACTTGTATCTTGAATGGCTAGACCAACCCGGTTCCGAAAAATCAAGGAAGCACTTGCACACAGAGTACCACCCTGTGATAAAAAGCATTACATCTCAACTTTTTAGCTGGTGAAGAATTGTTGTGACCTGCCTGATACTTTCAACTTGAGGAGTTTTCCACGCATAGTCTCCACTTGTGAGTTGTGAGTGACTTATCCAATTTGCATGCTCAAATTTCAACTTATAATTCACCCCCAAGATATGCATCCTGAAACTGAGATATATTTATCAGTTTTGTAAAAATGTACATATAAGTAGAACGTGTGACTTCGTCATTTTGAGATGTGCCCTAGTCTTCATTGTAACATAAGTAAATAAATTTTCGTAGTTTATTTTTTTCCAGATGAATGTGAATTGATGCTCCTTTCAAACTACGAAGTGGAAAAATAGTTGTTCTGACGAAGCTAGTTTAGACTAGTTGGTATATACTTCCGAAGTGCATTGTTTTGTACTGTTTCATTTCTTTGTTTGAGGTTTCTATTATGCTTCTGTTATGGTTGACCGTTTACAACCAAAGGATACATTAGAATCGATCTTCATATTTTTTTGCATCCGTTTAATTAATAGTAGGAAATCTATGTCTATTATTACATAAGTGGAACATGTTGAAGGTAAAGATAACAATTGCCAAGGCCTAAGACAAGTCGGGCCAGAAAAAAAAAATCACTCGGATAAATAAAGTGTTTTATTTTTTTTAAAAAAAAGTTAAAGGAGTTTGTTTGATAACTTTTATATACCAAAGGTCCAAAGTGGATTAGTTAGCATTGTCAGTGTTTTTAACCAAAGGATATATTTGGTTGTTCTGAAATTGTATAAAAAACATATTAAATTTGGAAGTCACGAATTTTTTAATTTTTTGATGTATTGAAATTTAGTCGAAAGAAATTTAAATTTTAGTTAAAATAAATTTATGTAAAAATTGTATAAAGTAACATTTTTTTATAAAAAATAAAAGAAATTGAATGAAATTTTGCGAGGCAAGTGTACATGCACATGAGAAGAAAATCCTACTATCAAAACATTTAAACAAAAATTTTAAAATTTTTGTGTTATTTAATCTCATTGATTTTTATTTTGTATGATTTTTTTTATTTACACTATTTTTATGCTAACCAAACTGAATCTAAAAAGTTCTCTTAATTGTAGACTCATCTAATTTGTTGTTTTTAGTTTTTGACTGATCTAAATAAAATTTAGTGTATTTTTTTAACCATTTTATTTTTTGAGCCTAAGCCTGAACTTTTTCCACAACATCTTATTTTTAGTATACACACATATATGTATATATATATATATATATCTTGTGTTATTTTCATGTAATTTGTAATTGAAAATGTAATTAAGATTGAAGATATAATATCACCGTGCCATACATGGCTGACAGAGCTTCTTACCTCTAATATGGCTCTAATGAATTCTCACTAGATCTATTCTCCATCAGATTCATTCTAAGTGGGTGTATGGTAAGTAGTTGGATAAGGGGATGCATTCACCAACTGTCACAACCTTTTTAATTGACATAATATTCATCTTTTCAAAAGAGTATTGCACCTAATGGAGAGTTTGGGTATGCATTTTACTTTGAGAAGCTTGTACCCCCTTCCCTCTTCTAAAGGATATAGGTCCCTAAAAGGTTGCACCCTCTTTCTCCTTTTAAATTAGTATATAATTTTTCGAAAAATTAGCATTTCAAAAAGTAGAAAACTAAAGGTAACTATATTAATCTATTAATTTTATTTTGTTAATATTTTTGGGTTTATTTATAATTGAATTATTCAGTTTTTCACTCTTGTGCAAAATATTTGTGTTACTCAATTTTTCTTTCTTTTGCAAAATATTTGTATTTTTTGCCTTGGGATTTACCTTTTTTTATTATTAACATTACTGATATTTCTTGATATTTTTTATTTATTATTTTATTCTCCTTTATTGTTGTTTAATCTTTTATTCTTTACACATAAACGTCTTTGGATTTTTACAATTTAATTACTTTTATTTTGGGATTTTATTTTATTTTATTTTGTCCAAAACATGTTTATTTTTTACATAAGGCACTTTTTGACATTCTTTACTTTTATTTATTGATAATTTTTCCCTCGCTAAAATTGGTGTCTTTTTTCCATATATATTTTACAAATTGTGATAATTTCCCCTTTTTTCAAAATTATTTTTCAATTCATTTTAAAAAAATATAGATGTATAAGGATAGTGAACTTTCAATGTAATAGGGAAGATGTTTATAACAATGAGTTACGTGAAACTAGTATTGTCTCTCTCGGAGTCATGAGTGGTAGTACCTCTAACGACACATCTCTTCCCTGTTAATTAATATTGAAGTATTAAAGTTCTTTGTTTGATTATGATTATGAACTTGGAGATAGAAAAATAAAGACTTGAAGAAGAATTATATATATAATTATAAAATGGGCAGCAAATGATTGCCCATTCGAAGCTCGTAAAACTAATATGGTATTTAATTTTTTGTGTTGGCATTTCGTGATTTTTTTATATTTATTTATTATCTTTAATGATTTCTCCCATTAAGACTGATGTATTTTTCACATGAATTGCTTTAAATTAGAATATTTCTTCCTATGTATTATTTTTTTAACAAGTCTAGTAATGATCAGAGTTAATTGATTTATATTTATTAGTGATTATTGTTCAGGTACTTTTAAAAAATTGGTTTATAGTTTAATTGACTTCAAACAATTTTAAATATTTGATATCAAACATTGATAATTTAGGAATTTATATATTTAACAATCATAACATTAGTCATTTTGTAAAACCATAGCCCACACATGGCGTGGAGTTTATAACTAGTTCAAAATTAAACAGTGTAAAATCAGCTAATTGCTAAATCAATTCATTCACTTACTTGGGTAAAAAATTGGCTCATTCATTATTATGATCATATCAATGTTAACACTATTTGCCCATGCCTACACGTCTAATGCTCATGTAATCAAAGAATTCAACCTTTTCATGTGTATATATATACATGACACACACACATGCAAAAATGATTAAGTGTGAACCTTTTTTTAAATAAGAATTTTGTGAACTTCAATAAGGACCGTCGATTTTTCATTTATTGCATCATAACTGTTAATTTTCTATTTAAAGGTTTAGATTAACAGTTATGATGCAAGTTCATAAAGTTCACATGTAAAAAGGGTTCATACTCTATTATTTTCGTGTGTATGTGTGTGTATATATATATATATATATAAAAGCAGGGTGACCCACACTTCATCTATAGCATTGGGCCATTGAACTTGTCTCGAGATCGAGAATAAATCTACTCTTGAATCTCGACTATATTTCAAAAAATAAAACCCAAGTTCAACTTGATAACTAAATCATCTTTTTAAAATATTTAACTCAAGTTAAAGATCTAAAATTCTTCTCCGTTACATATTTAAGATTTAAGCTCTCTTTGGATGGGAGTCAATGTCTATCAATGGTCTCTATGGTAGAATCAATTGGGGAAGCCCAAGACACGGTGGTCTACCCTCTGGCGAATGTCAGCAGTTCAAGTGCGCTTATCCCTAGCTCATGACCTTAAGTATATATAAAATCACTTGATTTTAGTGATATGACAATTTGGTGTATGATTTCTCATTCATGGACACGGGTAAGATCTTTCCATTTAGCAATACCTTAAGAGAGCATAGCCTTATTTAGAAGAGTTAATCGAGCAAGTAAAATCGAGTTCAACTATGCTAATACTTAACTTGTTTGTTTCGAGTTCGAGTCAAGCTTAAAATGGTTTGGGCTTAGTTGAGTTTATGTCACACGTGGGAAAACTCAAACATTATATATATATATATATATATATATATATATGTGTATATGTTTTTTCTATATAACTTGAGACAAAATTAAGTACGAAAGTTTAAATAATTCAATTTTGATTCAATTATATCCTAAATAATTTTCGGGAACAAAATCATTATATTATCATGTACAACTATCAATATAATATACTTATATTTATCATTTTTTAATACACTTTATGTACATGTCTATATAAAAAATATGTAAAATATGTAAGCTATTGTATCTAAAACAAATTATCGAATTTCAAGTCAAATCGAACTGAATGGAAGTGTGCTCATGCCCACTTAATTCAAGTACAACTTTGATTCGAACAAAATCAAGCCATTGAACGAACGCGAGCTTGATCGATCTGTTAGCATCCCTTCTCTTATTGAATAAGTGACTAATTTTAGGGATTTCACCACATACTTTATGACATTTTGTCTTAAAAATTCCTCTCAAGCTGATAATGTAGCTTACCATCTAAAGTAGTTTCGGGTTAGCTTTGATAATATTTATAATGACCGAGCTTAAATTCAATGGACATTAGTTAGTCTATCCCAATCTATCAGTTTATCTCTCTATCTGTAAAACTTGGTCCATCAATCCTGTGTTTACCAGTTTGACTTTTGGTTCGACTCGATTAGCGTGCACCTGGTCTGGTTCTATCAGTTGGCATTAAGTGAGTCCTTATGTGTTGTTGTGGACTTGGACATTGGGTGTGCTAGCCATTGAGTATTATTTGGTCTGCAACAATTACCTAGTTGTGACCTTGTTGTGATTTTGAGTGTTTTAGTTAGCTCATGGCCGCGTGTCACATTAGAATCATGCCACATGTATCCTCATTATACCCTCTAGCCCTAATTGTGTTTAGATGCCAACCAGCCTATATTTCATTTCTTTCCTTCCTTTCCTTCATTTCCCTCTTTTTCCCTTGCTGCGACTAAGTGTTGCGTGCAAGGGTGTCCTCCCAGTGCCTTTGCTCTCTCAAACAAGGTGTGCAGGCAACCCAGTGTAGGGCGCAAAGGTGCCCTTGCGCCGGCATTGGTTTGGGTTTTTTATATGGAACCCCAGCCACCTCTTTTTTGTTCTCTCCTCTCCTCTCCTCCCCTTCTCCTTGGCCACCACTCTCCTCTTTTTCCTCCCTCTTTCCCCACTATTTTCCCCCATTTCTTCCTCCTTTGCCTCACCTTTCTTCCCCCTTCTCTACCTCTTCCTCGGAGTATGCTTTTCTTCCTCTTTCTTTAGTTGTTTTACATGTTTTGCATTTGATTCATGTAGATTCTTATTGGATCATGTAATGCATATCATTTTAATCATTTTGATATGTTATTCATGTCGCGACCACGTCGGCTCGGATTGTGATAAAGGTTGTAACAATAAAAAAATTGAACTTTACAAATTTATGTCGCGACCACGTCGGCTCGGATTGTGCATCAAAATGCTAATTCATTAAATAAGCAATGTAATAATAATTTTCATGTGTGTTTGATTATAAAACGAACTCACCGCGTAATCTTAATTAAATTCACAATGAAATTAACTAATTTAATAATTGATAAAAGATTAATTAATAAAAAAATATTATCTTCACAGTTGGGTATGGTGACTACTACATCTTAATTTGCTTTGTAAGAGCCAACCGAATCTATTCGATTCAACATTTTTAAGTTCTAGATCTTAATTTGCCTCGGTGATATAACTATTAGGTTAAATTAGGAACTAAATTACCCATCATATCAAATTCTTTTAATAATAATTCAGATATCATGTTATTGTGTAGGGTGTTATGATATCTAAAGTTTAGGTGTCCAGATCCTCGGACACACCAACATCTTTTGATATCTCAATTGCGTGGGTTTAAGCCTAGTTGATGTTCCTAATATACTCACATTACATTTATAATTTTAGCACATGGTTTATTGAAACGTGTCAACTTGTTTTACAACATCAGAATTCCCATTCGAAGGCAGTTATTAGATCAGATCACCTGACTATTTAATTGATTTCCTATTGCATGCAATGCATCTTTACTGCATCTAGGATTGTTCATACATTTCACACATTCATCATACGGGTGCATGTCCAGCATCACTAGACCATTTGGAGTTTGGCTTGCCACAATGGGACAAGGAGCTCTTCTTAGGTCTGTTAAGACTCTCTTTAGCTTGATATTCTACTTAGCTTGATATTCTACTTGGCTCACTTGAATTGATTTGCATCGTAGATCGTAATTAGTGGGGTTTTATTGAATCCTAGTGTCTACATGTTATTCAATCGATCTTCCCAATTAATAAAGTCTCAAAGATGAGATCTGTTGATAAGATTTTGAAAGATGCAAGATCCAGCTCAAAGTCACATTTTAGCACTATTTGAATTGTTTATGCTCAGACCTTAGACATGTATTATATTTTCAGATTTTGACTTGCACGCGAGCCCACATGTGGTGCTCGGTTGATGGTTGTGTATATGATATCAACTTATTATCTGCTAACAGTGTATATATATTTCGGCATGTGTACACCTCCATCGAATATACCTGAACTTTGTAGTGCTGCAGTGATCATCAGCTTGGCCCTATTAGTCCTATTACTTGTATGTCACCGTGAATTATTATCCGATCCATGCTTACGATTAACAACGATTATGATTATGATTAGGCCATATTGGCCACTTATTTATGATCTGTGTGTTGTGGAGAACCGCTGTTTAATTTCAATTCCTCATGGACAACTATTTTATCCATTTGTTAGTATTGTGATTTTTCCTTATTTGTTATTTATGACTTAGTGACATTCGTTGTTGACATATTTTCTTATATTACATATGTAATCAAGCTTGGTGTTGGCCAGTGTAGTTGGGCAAATCATGAGGACTTTGGTGGATACGGAGTTGACTTTTGGTGTTGTGGGCTTTTGGTATGATGTGTTGTGTCCGTTGAGGACTTCTGTTATTTCTAGATATGTATGACATGTTTATGATGGTGTTTTTCAACTATGGACCATGTAATGTTGTGGTGATCACATAGCCTTGAGACTTGTGCTGTGACCCATGCCAGCTTGTGTAACGATCGACCTGTTTTGAGCCATGAGTTAAGTATTAAAATATAAAATTTAGTGTCTTGTAAATTAATTTCTATTAATTTATCAACATTGTAAATAAACCCATGACGTAAAATTTTGGTCAAAAATTCAAATAAAATACATACATAAAGAATTAGTTAAAATTCAAATTCTAAGTCATGCCATAAAATAAAATATAAGATAACCAATGTTCGGAATCAACTAAAACCCATTAAACGAACCGAAATGTTATTGCCATGCAAATAGACTAGAGATATAATAACAAGTAAAGTAAGAAAAATTAATAGTCTAATAATATAGTCCTCTACTTGTCTCGACTCTAACCCATCCATCTATGCTCACACATACGGAGGCAATTCCACGTTAGTGATAAAAATATTAAGCCATATAATTACAATTATTCCAGGAGGGGTGGCTGCCTCATCCAGCTACAATCTCATATATGCACACACATGTTACGTGGCCCATGGCTTGTAATTGCCGATATTTGTCATTGACTCACCCTCAGTATCACAAGTGCATAATGAGACGTTTGACGCCATTATGCTTTGTCACCCCTTTTAGCATGGGGGCAAGTATTTTATCTTTCAAGAATTTTATGGGTGCGGTCCGGTGTCAGACTAAGTCAATTCATTGACCCTAGTTAGACACGACGCATGGTTATCGAATTTGGGCTCAGACCGACCAGGGTTGTCAAAAGGAATATACAATATTTTAAATAATTATACGGAATTGGAAGTATGAAGAGACCATGATTGCTATGAGAATCGTAATCTGGGAGTCATAAATAGTTTATATGTTAACACGTATAATTCCTTAATCTAATGCATGAAATGGTATGATATGTGACACTTAACTAGGTACATAAAAACAACAATAAAACATACCCTACAACAATTAGTTAATCATTTGGTTAATTACTTATAAGTAAACAATAATAATTTAATATTTAATTAATTGACACCAACTAAATTTATATGGTCACACCAAATTATTAGTCATTATTAGGAAAAATCGAAAACCTCAAATGATTAAAATATCTAACATGTAAGTTATCCATATTGTAACTCGTAAATTAATAATCTACTTTATGCCTCATCAACCATACAAAATGGTTAGAATTGTAAGTCACATGATAATTCATTAATTCGGCCAAAAAAATATAATCCATCTATTGATCTACCCTAAGTAGGGTGGGCGTAGGCATTTGAATTACAGAGCCTGACCGAAGTCTGAAGCATGTCTGACTGAATTTGATCGATTGAATTAAAACAAACCAAATATAGATATTTCTTTGTTCGACCGAACCGACCGAGTGTCCGATATTTTATATTAATAACATAATATTTTCAACATTTGTAAGGGTAATATTATGTTCTATTAAAATTTCAAAACATAATATACAGTAAAATTAATTAAGTTTATATATAAATTGATATTTAATATCTAACATAACAAAAAATGATTTACATAGAAAAAGATAAAAATCACTCTTATATTTAGGAATTTAGAACAATGCATTCACATTAATAATCATATCAAACCACTTACTATATAATTAAAATGCTTTCAATTAGTACTATAGTTTACTAAATTTTCAAAATTTAGCTTCTATACTTTTCTAAGTTAAACAAAAAATAATCAATGTATAAAAGCTTTAAAGTAATCATTGATATCAAAATGGAGTCTAATATTATAGATATTTTAAAGATAAAATATTCTAATAGTTGATTCAAAGCTTCAAGTGTTTTTGGGCTATTCCTAGTTGAACGAATTGTTTGTTTTCCAATATTAAATACCGATTTGGAGGCAACGGTTGATGTATGAAGGACTAAAACATATTGAGTAATTTTTCCTAAAATAGGATATTTTACTATGTTCAATCTCTACTATGATAATATATCAAATTGCTGATCTACTCCATCCACAAAATAAATAGTTAGTTCATCCAAATAATTCTCCAAATTAGTTAGTGTTGGTTCCTTTGATGAACATTTCATAATCAACTTGCTTACTCCTTATAATCTCCTACTTTGGCCTCTAATAGGACAAATACTTGATGAACTTTCAATTCTAATAATAGGCTTCTTTGACACACATCTAACCCTAGGTTTCACAACACTTGAGTAATTGTACATGTTTGTCAAATATTATTTCACTTTTGTGACTAAATCGTCTCCCTCTTCCTTGTAAATCGTGTAAAAATAGTACATAATAAAAGTCATTTTTAATCTAGGTCCAAAATCAAAGCAATTGCCAATAACATATTTGCTTCTTTCCAATATTTATCAAACTTTTCCAACATTGTATTTCCTTTTGATGACATCAAATATGACTTACTACTACACCATTCCATCAATTGAAGCTTGAGCTCACAAATCATGTTGAAAAAAATATTTGATGTGGGATATTTAGTGTCGGAAATCATTTTGGCTAACTCATAAAATGGTGCCAAACTTTCATGCATCACTCTTAAATCATCCCATTCATCCTCAAAAGGATATATAAAATTCACATCAAAGCAACTATAACGTTCAAAAACATCTTTGAAATTTAAAGCCACACCAATCATTTTGTAAGTAGAATTCCACCTAGTTTCCACATCAAGCACTAAAGAATGTTTTGACTTGTATATTTGTAAAAACAATCACTCTTTATAGTTGAGCCTTTAATATATTTCACGCATTCACGAACCTTTTCTATAGAGTTAACAATCTCATTCAACCCATCTTGAACAATTAAGTTCAAAATATGAGCACAACATCTCATGTGAACACAATCACTTGAAAGATTTGGAGTTCTACTTGAGAAAAAACTTTATTTCTTTAGCCACTCCATCATTTGCACTTACATTCTCAAATGCAACTGTTAAAACCTTTTTATCAAGTTGTCACTGACAAATTTTACTAATAAGACACTTGGCTATGCATTCTCTGGTATGCCACCTTTCAACTTTGGCAAAATTCAATCTTTATTTTTTGTAATTTTCAATTTTGATCAATAAAATGAGCTTTCAAAACAATATAAACAATATTTTGTGAAGAAGTCCAAATATCACTAGTAAAACTAATTTGGCTCTTAACTTTTTCTAACATGTCACACATTTTTTTATCCTTTTCATAAATTTTAAGACAATCTTTTATAATTGTTCTTCTAGAAACCATCACAAATTATGGTTGCAAGTTATTAACCCACCCTCTAAAGCCTTCATGTACCACAATTGAAAATAGATGCTCATGTAATAAAATTGTTTTGGCCAACTCTAATCTACTCCTTCCTTGATCAAATTTCCAAACTTCTATTTTATTTTCTCCATCCTTTTTCACTTTTATCTTGAAAATTTGTTGCCCAATATCACCACTCGTGTTTTTTGCCCTCTTTATTTTGAAATTAGGGCATTTCCCTTTAACATGCCTCCATAAATGAGTAGTTTAGTAACTTCTGGCTCCTGCAAACTTCTTTTCACTATAACAACAAATAGTATATGTTCCATTATTCTCATATTTTTTATCAAAATAAACCCATACACCGGATGCCATTTTTCTCTTTTTTTATAATGTACCATCTATAGATTCTCATTCTTTAGCAATAGAATTTTTGTTATCTTTTCCACCTCAACTTTGTTCATTTACATTTAGTAATAAACTTGCATGATCCATCTTGGAAAAAAATTAAATTATAAACATAAAATATCATAACTAGTGTAAATCAACTATATTTATAAAAGTGGTACCAACAAATATTATTGATTGACAATAATCTATTCCCTCCAAGATGCAAACTTCCTTCACTAAGCAATAGCACAAATAGTGAATAGATCACACAAGCTGGTGACCTGATTATAGCGATGCTTACACTTCCTATAGCTCAAATACTACACAATTTTGTTAGAATAAGTTCTTTTTGCCTTTTCATCCAACCATAAATAATCATTAACCTGTAAAAAATTCCATAAATACCTAATAAGAACTCACTTAGATAGATAGTAAGAACTCTTAATAATCAATTCTTGATACAATCTAAATTGCAAATTAAATTACTTATATTCAATCTCCAAAAATGCGAGCCTTGCATCTAAGCTCTCTTTTAAACAATGTCTTGAGCTTACCCGAACCTGAGTGGCAATAAAGGATCCATGTAATAAAATCGTATGTGTACATTTTGGTCTCAGGCAAAATCCCACAAGAACTTCTAATTTGCCAAATATCTTATTGAATTAAGTTATTATTGAGATTATTTTAAAAGCAATAAACCCCTTAATTCTTAACCCATAGGGGGTACATAGGCAGCACATAGGGTGGCGGAGGGCAGGTTGGGGGTGGGTAGGGTGGCAGAGGACCACCCAATAGACCCTGAGAGGTGAACCTAGGTTTTTCTCGCCGAGGTCATTGCATTCCAGTCCTCGTAGTTCACAGTGCCCTTAGAGCTAGTCCAGCGAGACTATTCGAGTATGTATGGTTAGTCTAGACAAATGATTCCAGCACAAGGATTTGGGACCAACAAATTGTGCCCTGTGGGCCCAGCTCAATTGCGTTTAGGGTTTCAAGGCCCATCTATCCTTCTTGCTTTAATTCCCACTTATAGAGTTAATTTATAAACTCGAGTCAGTTTCGACTTACGACGGTCTTGAACCAAGCTTTTCATCTATATGTATATTCCATATACCCATAGGTGGGGCCTACTAGACCATGAGTTGTTGGACGTTTAGATTGTGCCACTTGGCAAGATTTGAGCTGTTCACCTCAGCCCTAACATTCTCCCTTTGATTTACTATAAGTTTCAAACATTTTTTTCAGAACTATGCCCCATAGCACTGTGGTGACTTTGGCTTGCCGTCGGCACGAACCCAGCCCTTCTCTGCCCATTGGATCAGTATGACCGTGACCACCTCGGGGCTGGCTATCGGTCTGTACCTATTGTCACCATCAACACCGTTGCATTAGCCGTCGCTGACCAAGTTTTATTTATCTATTTATCTATCTATTAATAATAATATAAAAGAAAGTGATCTTTTCTACATGGCAAGTCTACCATTTTTAAAGATTTTTTCTTAAATTTAAATAATTTTAGAAAAAAACTATCATGATCATTAGATTATTATAATATAGTGGCTGAGATTAAATTTATAAGATTCTTAATTTAACTATAACTATGAATTATGCCATCTCACTTCACGAAAACATATTTGGTAGAAGTCAAATTTACATCTTAACTAATCCAAAAGAAATACTAATTAATGAAAAATTAATATTTTTATCTTTTCCGAGCTATCTTCCTTCTCCTGCCGCTGTAACTCTGTCACGATAGCTCCATACATCAAGTAAAAAGATAAGAAGAAGAAACGAGATAGAGGATGCAAGGTATGATCCTGTGCCATCAACTGTGGAGCAAATTGGAGGGTAAGAGTGGGTGAATACAATTCTAAATACCCCCTCTCAAGTTGGTGATTGGGTGGGTGTGGGGGCGGGCCTTGTGCAAGGAAGAGAAGAGAAAGAAGAAAAGTCAGGAGGGCTCCCCTCGCGAGAGACGCCCCGCCAGTGACGCTCCTCGCTACCAAATAATGGTCTATCATCCCCTGGATCAAAGCAGACGTTGCCTGACTGCCAGAGAGGAGTGTAGTCACTCAAAAAGTCTAGCGAAGTTGGTGCCTGAGCAAAAAGTGGGGGAAACCAGTCCACATTTTGAGACGTTTTCTGGCCAACTAGAGTTGCCTCCCGCCGAGCCGTCAAAGCCAAACTGTTCATTGGAGTCCCTCTTTTGTTTTTGGGTGGGGAGACCCACCGCTGTCAACAACTTCCGCCACCAAAAACTTGCCACCCAAGTGACGCGGAAGCCACAGTTCCAGGCTGTAAACAGTGGTCGAATCCCCAAGTTGTGGCTCCCATCTCGGTCAATTGGAGTTGTTGTCGGACCTCCCACTGCTGCAACATTGTTCACCTCATTGCACACAACAAGTATCAACCAAGTGTTGCTGCAAGAGAGACCCAAAGTCACTGGCAAAACGAGCCCAAACATTGGAGAAAGTGAAGTGAGAAACAAAAAAAGGCAACAAGTCGCCGACTTCTGATGGACCGTCTGGCCAACCTGAGCCACCTCCGGCCGTAAGACCACCACCGTTAGAATCCTTACATTGCAGAATATCATCCCAAGCTAATACTAGTCGCCGATTACTCCCCAGACCACCGGAAAAGTCGACCCAACTCTTGGATAAAAGTCCTCGTCGCAGGCACTTTCAGACAACTTTTTGGCCAGCCAGATCCACCTCCGGCCACAGAGTTATCACCATAATATTCGCCTCCAACTATTTAGTTGATCTGGTCTGACTGCCAACACCGCTGCCACCGGAGTCACCGGAGACAGGTGCAACAACCTCGCCAGCTTCGAGTTTCCAGGCCATTTTTTGGCGACTTCCGGCTGACGTCGACCACCGGAGTCTGTCCACTGGACTCCCCTCGACCCAAGGAGCGTTTTTATACTACCCGCAAGACATTTCGTAGCAGTCGAAGTCACCGGAGACGACGGTAGTCACCGCCGAGGTGGAAGAAGATTGCGGCGCACTGCGTGTCGGTCGAACCCCTACGTACCCAAGAAAAGTTGGCATTGCGTGCGCCATCTTGACTACTAACCTGTGACGTCTGCGACCCGGCTTTGCGTGACTGCGCTGGACCTACCCTTTCTGCCGACCCCTCCCCTCGGCCACCCTTTGCCCGCCCTCCTCACCCTTCAAAATAATATCAATATCTAATTTTTATATATTTATATTATGAATTGTTAAATTATTATATATGACTGATTAGACCGATTTGGATCGATTCAACTAAATCGATTCCTGTCCGATTTCAATTCTAACTCTAATCTCTCGAAAACTGATTTCGATTCCGATTTTTACAACCATGATGCCCACCAACCCTACCCCCTTCTTCCTAGCCCGCCCCACCCTCGAGCCTAGGGGTGCTAATTGAGCGAGCGAGCCGAGCTCAACATGTGTTCGAACTCGACTCGAATAGTTCGAAACTCGTTCGAACTCGACTCGAGATCGAACGAGTTTTGGACATACATGCTCGAGTTCGACTCGAATATCTTTTATGTGTTCGAGCTCGACTCGAGCTCGAATATACTTAAACTGTTTAATGTTTGTGAGCTCGTTCGCCCAGCTCGCTCGTTAGTTCGAACCAGCTCGATTGAAAGTCAAAAGTGAACCCACAACCTTTTAAGTCATTAAGGTGAATACTTACCATCTCAACTATCTTGCTTCTTTATTATTATATTACATATATATATATATATATAATATAATATAAAGATTATATTATTATATTATTTTATCGAGTCGAACTACGAGTCGAGTTCGAGTTATAACCGAGTCGAGTCAAGTCGAACACGACCTTGCTTAAGCTTGGCTCGTAAGATTCGAGTTCGAGTCGAGCATTTAAATGTCAAGTTTCGAGTCGAGTCAAGCCGAGCCGAATGCTAAATGCTCACGAGCTGACTCGCTCAATTAGCAACCCTATTCGAGCCCCACCCGGCCCATCCTTTGTTTGCCCAGCCATGGCTAAAACTTGACTGTGAAAAAAAAAAAAGATAAATAAGGAAAAATAAGCCGTTAAATATCTCCCTTCTACGAAAATCATACAAGAACCTAAGCTGCATACAACAACACAAACTAAATAAGCCACCCCTTCAAATTTCAGCAGTTAAATACCGGATCGACGTGAATCAAAATAGAGACCTTGAGCCACAGCATGCAAGTCACTGCGCTGGGTGAATCTCAACATGATACCCATGCTGCAACGCTTATGTCTGCACAGCCAACTGATTCCACGGGCAACATATCGATGCCAATAGCAAAACCATCAAAAGATTCATGCATGGAATAACTAGACTCAATACTACGTAAGAATACATGAAGTTCAACAAGTATGTACCCTTTAAACAAACACAATCGATCAACACAAAACATCACCCGGTACAAAAACCTATTATGCCTAATGCCCACACAACCAACGACTACCCCATGCACTGAACGTATGGTCAACAAAAAAACAAGGATGTGCATGAAAGAAATCCAAAGAGAAAGAAGGGAGCCAGAAGAAGGAGGAAGATACCGGAGTAGGGAGGAGGAAGAAATTGACAATGCTGATGAAGAGAAGAATAAGTAGAGATGGCAATGGTAGGGGGAAGACGCTCAACACAAAGATTTAACCGGATAAAGTGCTACCCAACTCCCCCTCCCACAAGACCTAGTCTACTCAATCTCTACTAAAAACTCCACTGCCACATAACCAAAATGCCAAGTAGCCACTCAGAACACCCACTTGATCGATCTAAAAAGATTAATTATTATTTTTATTATTCTTATTTTTAATAAGAATTAACTAAGTAAGGTTTGGAAAACAAGAATTAAATTAAGAGGGCAAGGGAGGCTATACTGCAGCACAGCCAAGATGGCTGTGCTGCAGTGTTTCAGCCGTTGGATCAAATCCAACGGCTGAAACATGCCCCCCACTTCCCCCTTCTCCAGCCGTTGGATTTAATCCAACGGCTGGATAAAAAAAGTTTCTGGCGTCGCCGCCGCCGACCGCCGCCACCCCGGCCGACGCGACGCCACCCCCTGCCTCGCCCGTCGCCGCCCCGCCAGGGGCGGCGACGTAACCGCCGGGCGACGGGGCGGCGGATCTAGCCGCCCCGCCTCTTCCCCTGCCGGCCCGCCGCCCCGCCGCCGGGCGACACCACCGCCACCCCGTCCCCCGCCCGCCACCCCGCCGCGCGACGCCCCCTGTCCCCCGCCCGCCACCCCGCCGCCCGCCACGCCCCCACCGCGCCCCCCTCGGCCCCCGCCGCCACCCCGCCGCGCCCCCTCGGCCCCCGCCTGCCACCCCGCCGCGCCCCCTCGGCCCCCGCCCGCCACCCCGCCGCGCCCCCCTCGGCCTCCGCCCGCCACCCCGCCGCGCCGCGCCCCCGTCCCCTGTCGCCGCCGCCCCCCCCCCCGGCCGTCGCCGTGGCCGGGCACCCTTCCCGCCCCCTCCGCCGTCGCTGCTGCGGCGGCGCCGACAGCCTCTTTTTTTTGATCTTGGCCGTTGGATGCTAATCCAACGGCCAAGATCAAACTCCAGCACAGCCAAGATGGCTGTGCTGGAGTACAGGAAAAATTTTTCCTTAAATTAAATAATATTTTTGACTCGTGTTAAGATTACAAGACCTTAAATAAAATAACATAGTTATTTTCGGGGTGTTACAACTTGTGTCTTGTGGTTTGATTCCATGACAATTTAATAGCTTTTGTTTATCTAACTTTAATTTTCATGTTTTGCATATTGAATACTTGGAGGTATGTGGGTCTAACTTATTTTATACAGGTTTCTTTAAGCCCTAGAGTTCTAGCACAGATGGTTAAATAAATATCCAAGTAAGTGAAACCATATTACTTCTGTAGGTATATGGAGTAAAAGAACATGGGTTAAAGGAGCTTCTGTAATTAGTAGTTGCATGAGAAGAGCCAATGTGGAGATCATGTAATGCTAATAAAAATATAAAATCTATGTTAAATATATTATGAATGATATGAAAATGTGGCGTAACACCTTGAAAATGAAATTATGAATGACATATGATATTATAAGATTATTATATGATTCAATGATAATTATACAAGTTACGTAATTTTTCCATCATCATGTTTACATTGGAGATTGCTAGATTTTCTCCAAAAATTTCTTTCTTTTGTAAATTCGACTCGTTTAAGATATCTTACTTGCATGAGTCAAACCTTATGTATCTTGCATGTATTTTTGTGTGTTGTTTGTATATTAGGTTCTCTTAGGTTCTATCTTTTGACGTCTTGAACAGTGAGGTCTTTTTTGTGTCAGTTTTCAATTTTAATGGGTTGTGAATTTGTATCTAAAAATTTATCAGGTCAATTTTGTTCACTATGTAGGCCGAATCAATGTGTTATACTATTTATTTATTTATCTATTTATCTATCTATTAATAATAATATAAAGAAAGTGATCTTTTCTACATGGCAAGTCTACCATTTTTAAAGATTTTTTCTTAAATTTAAATAATTTTAGAAAAAAACTATCATGATCATTAGATTATTATAATATAGTGGCTGAGATTAAATTTATAAGATTCTTAATTTAACCATAACTATGAATTATGCCTCTCACTTCACGAAAACATATTTGGTAGAAGTCAAATTTACATCTTAACTAATCCAAAAGAAATACTAATTAATGAAAAATTAATATTTTTATCTTTTCCGAGCTATCTTCCTTCTCCTGCCGCTGTAACTCTGTCACGATAGCTCCATACATCAAGTAAAAAGATAAGAAGAAGAAACGAGATAGAGGATGCAAGGTATGATCCTGTGCCATCAACTGTGGAGCAAATTGGAGGGTAAGAGTGGGTGAATACAATTCTAAATACCCCCTCTCAAGTTGGTGATTGGGTGGGTGTGGGGGCGGGCCTTGTGCAAGGAAGAGAAGAGAAAGAAGAAAAGTCAGGAGGGCTCCCCCTCGCGAGAGACGCCCCGCCAGTGACGCTCCTCGCTACCAAATAATGGTCTATCATCCCCTGGATCAAAGCAGACGTTGCCTGACTGCCAGAGAGGAGTGTAGTCACTCAAAAAAGTCTAGCGAAGTTGGTGCCTGAGCAGAAAGTGGGGAAACCAGTCCACATTTTGAGACGTTTTCTGGCCAACTAGAGTTGCCTCCCGCCGAGCCGTCAAAGCCAAACTGTTCATTGGAGTCCCTCTTTTGTTTTTGGGTGGGGAGACCCACCGCTGTCAACAACTTCCGCCACCAAAAACTTGCCACCCAAGTGACGCGGAAGCCACAGTTCCAGGCTGTAAACAGTGGTCGAATCCCCAAGTTGTGGCTCCCATCTCGGTCAATTGGAGTTGTTGTCGGACCTCCCACTGCTGCAACATTGTTCACCTCATTGCACACAACAAGTATCAACCAAGTGTTGCTGCAAGAGAGACCCAAAGTCACTGGCAAAACGAGCCCAAACATTGGAGAAAGTGAAGTGAGAAACAAAAAAAGGCAACAAGTCTCCGACTTCTGATGGACCGTCTGGCCAACCTGAGCCACCTCCGGCCGTAAGACCACCACCGTTAGAATCCTTACATTGCAGAATATCATCCCAAGCTAATACTAGTCGCCGATTACTCCCCAGACCACCGGAAAAGTCGACCCAACTCTTGGATAAAAGTCCTCGTCGCAGGCACTTTCAGACAACTTTTTGGCCAGCCAGATCCACCTCCGGCCACAGAGTTATCACCATAATATTCCCCTCCAACTATTTAGTTGATCTGGTCTGACTGCCAACACCGCTGCCACCGGAGTCACCGGAGACAGGTGCAACAACCTCGCCAGCTTCGAGTTTCCAGGCCATTTTTTGGCGACTTCCGGCTGACGTCGACCACCGGAGTCTGTCCACTGGACTCCCCTCGACCCAAGGAGCGTTTTTATACTACCCGCAAGACATTTCGTAGCAGTCGAAGTCACCGGAGACGACGGTAGTCACCGCCGAGGTGGAAGAAGATTGCGGCGCACTGCGTGTCGGTCGAACCCCTACGTACCCAAGAAAAGTTGGCATTGCGTGCGCCATCTTGACTACTAACCTGTGACGTCTGCGACCCGGCTTTGCGTGACTGCGCTGGACCTACCCTTTCTGCCGACCCCTCCCCCTCGGCCACCCTTTGCCCGCCCTCCTCACCCTTCAAAATAATATCAATACCTAATTTTTATATATTTATATTATGAATTGTCAAATTATTATATATGACTGATTAGACCGATTTGGATCGATTCAACTAAATCAATTCCTGTCCGATTTCAATTCTAACTCTGACTCTCTCGAAAACTGATTTCGATTCCGATTTTTACAACCATGATGCCCACTAACCCTACCCCCTTCTTCCTAGCCCGCCCCACCCTCGAGCCTAGGGGTGCTAATTGAGCGAGCGAGCCGAGCTCAACATGTATTCGAACTCAACTCGAATAGTTCGAAACTCGTTCGAACTCGACTCGAGATCAAACGAGTTTTGGACATACATGCTCGAGTCGAGCTCGACTCGAGCTCGAATATACTTAAACTGTTTAATGTTTGTGAGCTCGTTCGCCCAGCTCGCTTGTTAGTTCGAACCAGCTCGATTGAAAGTCAGAAGTGAACCCACAACCTTTAAGTCATCAAGGTGAATACTTACCATCTCAACTATCTGGCTTCTTTATTATTATATTACACATATATATATAATATAATATAAAGATTATATTATTATATTATTTTATCGAGTCGAGCTACGAGTCGAGTTCGAGTTATAACCGAGTCGAGTCGAATCGAACACGACCTTGCTTAAGTTTGGCTCGTAAGATTTCGAGTTCGAGTCGAGCATTTAAATGTCAAGTTTCGAGTCGAGTCAAGCCGAGCCGAATGCTAAATGCTCACGAGCTGACTCGCTCAATTAGCAACCCTATTTGAGCCCCGCCCAGCCCATCCTTTGTTTGCCCAGCCATGGCTAAAACTTGACTGTGAAAAAAAGAAAAGATAAAAAGTAAAAATTTGTTTTTTTTTGTTCTGTGAAAATCTTTACCGTATATATAATTTGTAACGGATAACCAATTCTGTTCGGGGATCTCAACCCTCCTCGCCCGATTACCAGATACCAGATCCACAGAGATACGGGAGGCGCCCGCAAAGATCAAATCAATGTGGGTCCCCACGTAGTTTCATTTCCCTCCGCCCGACCCGTGATACGAAGTACCCCTCGCCTTGTCGCCAACCAAAAAAGGCTCGACCGCGACCCGCTTCTCTCCTCGAATCGAACCCCCCAGCCCGGCGTCGGAAACTCTAGCTCCGATGGCGGCCCCATGAGCTCGGCCGGCGGGATGGTGGAGGCGGGCGGGGTGATGGCGGAGCTGGGGCGCCACACGGTGGACCTCCACTCGGTGCTCCGGCGGGCCGCGGAGGACTCCTACCTTGCGCTCAAGGAGCTGGTGGAGAGCTCCAAGGCCGGGGAGCAGTCCGACGCCGAGAAGAAGATTGGCCTCCTCAAGTTCATCCTCAAGACCCGCCAGCGGATGCTCCGCCTGCTCGTCCTCTCCAAGTGGTGCCAACAGGTTCCGCCTTCTTGATCCCTCTTTCTCTCTGGGCTTTTTTTGGTACTTGTTGGCTTGGCTTCGTTTGGTGCATTGGAACGAAAATGGGCTATAGGCGCTTGACATTGGATGTTGCTATGAGTAAAACATTTTTTTTTTGGGGGGTAAAGGTATTGGCTTTCCGTTTAATCTGCCCTCTGTGATGATAGCATCCACCAGAAAGGCATCGTGTTCTATTTTCATATATCTTTGATGGTGGATTTGGAAGAAATCTTGTTTCTTGATGATGCGATGTCCGTGTTTGGTCCTGAAGGTTTATTTGTTTCATGTGGTACTTGTACCTTGGGTGGCATGGAGGCTTTTTCCCCCTGTTTTTTGAGATGAATATGTTCACTAGAAAGGCGAAAGGCTTTACCTTCATTTGTCATACCTATTTTGTTCTTTGATGCTTGGAAACTATAGTTTGTAGACATGAGAAAAGATGGGGAGGGGGGTGGTGGTCTGTGAACATTTAGGCATGTTAATAAAGTTTTGTTTCATTGAACTGGAAGAGAAATTGGGCTGAATCATAAAAGTTCTAGTAAAAAAAATGATTTGATAAACCGCGAGACTAATTTGAGTTCGAAATTCTATAAGGGTGGATGGTCAGTGAGAGCCGACCACTTTTCTTCAATGCCCCTGTTTGATGGATTTGGGAAATCCTATTGAGTAAATTAACATCTTTGTGGAAAGCGGCATTTAATCGGTTATCTGAATTCATGTTTCTTGTTTGTACTTGTCGTAAGTTTACCTGAAAAGCATGGTCCGAGGCTGACGACCTGCTTTTATGGCTCTGGGTATCCTATGATTTTTTGTGTACACAAACAAACAACCTCCTTCTATTTTGAATAAATGTCAACCTTTTTTATCTTTTCAAGCTCACATGTTATTTGGAATCACTTTTTCTGTATCTCTTTCTTCTAGATTTTATTGCTAAAACCAGAAGGAACTAATTGTGACCTATTTTACAGGTTCCATTGGTGCAGTACTGCCAACAGCTTTCATCCACTCTATCAAATCATGATACTTGCTTCACTCAAGCTGCTGATTCTCTATTCTTCATGCATGAAGGACTACAACAAGCACGGGCACCTATATATGATGTTCCTTCTGCCGTGGAAGTTCTTTTATCAGGAAGTTGTAAGCGCTTGCCTAAATGCATTGAAGATTTAGGAGTTCATATTGCACTTACTGAAGTGGAACAGAAACCTGCCTTGAAGCAGTTGGACATTCTCTTGCGGTCTAAACTTCTTGAGATCTCATTGCCCAAAGAAATATCTAAAGTCACTGTTTCGGATGGTAGTGCCCTGCTCTCCGTGGATGGAGAATTCAAGGTTCTTCTCACTCTTGGATACCGAGGACATCTAGCTCTCTGGAGGATATTGCATTTGGAATTACTTGTTGGGGAAAAGAATGGTGTTGTGAAACTTGAAGAGATGAGAAGGCATGCCCTTGGGGATGATTTGGAACGTCGAATGGCAACTTCAGATGATCCGTTTATGGTCTTATACTCAATATTGCATGAATTTTGTGTTGCACTCATCATGGATACAGTCATTAGACAGGTCAAAGCTCTGCGCCTAGGCAGATGGAAAGATGCAATAAACTTAGAATTGATCTATGGAAGTGCTGGCCAAGGCTTAATCTCGTCGTCACAGCAATTAGGCCAAGAAGGTGACACTGAATCTGCTGCTTTAAGGACTCCTGGTGTGAGAATTACATATTGGATAGATAGTGACCGAAGTCTTGGTAGCCCAGAGCAAGTCTTGTCACCTTTCGTCAAGATTGAGCCAGGGCCAGACATGAGGATAAGATGTATACACAGTACATTCGTCATTGACCCTGCTACAGGGAAGGAGGCTCAATTTGCTCTTGATCAAAGTTGTATTGATGTTGAAAAGTTGCTTTTAATGGTGATCAAGTGTAACAAACATACACGCCTATTAGAAATATATAAGGACCTGGGGAAAAATAGTCAGATATGTCAGACATCAGCAGATGTTCTCCTTAAATGTCCAGGAGTTGCATGTGATGCTGAATTGAAAAAGGTTGTGGAAAAAAAAGACTCATGATTTATATTTTGTTGTTTTTATGTCATCATGTTCATTTGTGTCTCTCCCTCTCTTGTTCTTCATAGGTTATTGTTCAGCCACCATGACTGCTGTTCTATTATGCTGTGAAGCATGCTTTCCCTCTCCCCTGAAACTAGGCTGATAATTATTCAGCATATTAGTATAACTTTGGACATGGATTAATTCCTCTGACCCATTTAAGTGGATAACCATGTTCTCCATCATTTGAATGGGCAATGACTGAGTTATAATCTACTTTTCTTTTATGTTCTTAGGTTTTATCTATAACTTCTCCTTGCTTTATTGTCTGATGTTACTTCTGTACCCACCACATATCTGTTTTACGTGCAGATGCTCTGTTTTGTTTATTTAATCAGCCTTTGTTTTTTGGCTTCTTTACTTTTTATGGTTCTGCATTTGTCTCACAAATTTACTTTTTGAGCGGTTAAACTGGAGTATTTTGATACTGTATTTCATTAACTTCTTTACTCTGTGCAGAAAGACGGTAAGTCTAATGTTGGAGGAGATGTGATTGATGAAGTTCTGCATGTTCGGGCATATGGATCATCCTATATCACGCTTGGAATTAATATCAGGTTTATCTTCTTTGAACCTTGGAACTGGGTCCAAAATACATTTTTTCTTCCCTGAGTGTTTTCTTAAGCCCCCGTCAATTAAGATCACAATTTACTGATTTTTCTCCCGAAGGATGCAACATCTGCCTCTCTTCTCTCTGCCTTTTCATGAACCTAGATGGTAGAATTAGCTCTCTGTTGACTTTAGTAGATATTCTTGTGCTGGTCTCAGTGATGATGTTGTACACGAATATGGTAATGCAACTTAACAGATATGCAGGTCAAGTAACTTCTGCATGAATAGGGTTTGATTGCTTGTTTTTACTGTTGTTGGCATGAGTTTTGTACTTTTACTCAAATGTACCTAAGTTCTGAGTGAAGAATGGAAGCTTTGTTGAAGAATATCGTGGGCAACACTTAAGCATTTTTCTTTCAAGCTGCTTTGCCAAACTTGATTTCAGTTTTGATATAAAGTGGCAACATTATCAAATTGCAGGACTGGGCGATTCCTTCTGCAGGCTTCAAGGAATGTCCTTGTCGCATCAGTATTACTAGAATGTGAAGAAGCCTTAAATCAAGGCAGCATGTCAACATCTGACGTTTTTGTAAATTTGAGAAGCAAAGGCATTCTGCACTTATTTGCTTCAATTGGCAGATTTCTAGGTCTGAAGGTAAGTGTTAGTTGGTGAATTAAGCTGATTTTGATTATATTATTTAATTTATTAGAATATTTTAGAAATATAGTATCGTGGTTGGATGGATTTGGTAATTAATATATTTATTGTTATCATTACATCATCATCTTTGTTACGATCATCATTATTTGGAGAAGAGGAACATATAATCTTCTTTATACACCTGCCTATCATTTTCTACCTTATTCAGAAAAGGGGTCTTGAATAAGGCTCCTTCTAATCCATGTAAGAAGAAATGACTAAGTTATGATGGCTGGTCTCTTTTGGACATCAATTCTCCGCCTTTATTTGATTAACCTTTAAAACAGCACTTCAATCCTGTACTGGAAGTTGCTGGCAAAAAGTCTTATATTTTTACTAGATATTTTGACAATCATGCCTTCTGCTTGATGTTGATATCATTTCAATAATTTTTCTGCAAAAAGAAGGAAAAAACAATTAGAGCATTATTATTGACAATCTCGCTCTTTTATTGATGGTGACGGTTTTTTATTAACAATTTCTGTTTAAAAGAGAAAAAAAGAGTGTTGTACTCATTTTATTATTTGCGATAGCTAAATTTTTTGTTAAAGGTACTACTCTTCATAGCAAAGTTTATTAAATTTTGAAACAAAATGAAGTTATGCTCTATTGGAGAGGAGTGTGAATTGCCATTTCTGGAAGCAGGCTTCACTCACGATAGGAGAAGGGGTCTAAGTGTTCTTTACTCAATGTTAACATAGTATTGGCCCTTTTGTACTTTGTCTCTGCAGTATTTAAGAAAATATTTGTTGCTGATCAATTGTATGGATGGAACTTCAAATTGACACAGGTTTATGAACAAGTTCTCGCAGCAGTAATAATTCCCAAAGCTCTTTTGAATGGTTTGAATGTGTTGTTGATGGGGTTTCCTCAGTGCAGTGATTCCTATTACTTGTTGATACAACTTGACAAAGATTTTAAGCCACTTTTTAAGCTTCTTGAGACACATCCAGATGTTTCTGGTAAGGCGCAAACTAGTGGTAATAGCAATCAGGTGCTTCGATCCAAGGATGTTGACATTAGTCAGATGCAAATGGTTGAAGATGAATTGAATCTGAGCCTTATTGACTGGGAAAAGTTGCTTTCTTCTTTGTCAAATGTTGTGGGTGCTGCACAACCTTCTGAGCATGGCCTTATCTCTGATTATGGTATGGAGGATCCCATGTGGAGCAAAATGAGTCTGCACTCCAGTTTCTCAGCCATAGTAGATGAAGTGTTTGATTTGGATAGAGGGTCGTCTGTGGCTCCTCATTCTTCCAGAGATCCGCTTTCATCTTTGTGTACCCCCGAATGGGACAGCAGTTTGCAAGTTTCACAAAGCTCACATATGGTCAAAGTTCCTCCAAGTGGTCCTACATCAAACAGCCTGGCGTATACTTCAAACACTATGAAAAGCTTACAGCAGCTGGGCACTGCTAGCTCATATTCTCATCCTGTCAGGTGCCCCTCCACTCAAAGATTGCCAACTTCAAAATTTGATAAGGAGTTGACTTCTCTCAAATCTCATTCATGTGTTGGTGAATTAAGTGTTGCGACGGATGAAGATCAGCTGAGAATCTTGGGTGAATATCAGGGGGATCAGCCTTCTAGACTCTCACAGCTTAGAGTAGTTGGTTCTCTTCCCAAGACAAACATTAACACAAGTGGGTTGAAGACCTCATCTTCAGGTACCTCAATTGAATATTTCCCAACAAGTTACTTTGTTGCTCTCTAACTTCCGAGTCTTGTTTGATGAGTTTATCTGTTATTCTGGTTGTGCCTTTTATTTGGTGAATGAGAGAGATCTTTTAGAGGGTTTGGTGCATCATGCTTGAGATTTGACTGTGGCAATCTATTTTTAATACGATTAATCTCTAATTTTTGTTGATCTCTAAATCATAAGCCCTAAACCATGTTGATCTCTAGTTTCTAAATTTTTTTTGAGTTCATCTGGTATTTTGGTTATGCCTTCTAGTTGATGAATGAAATCAGATCATCTTTGAGAGTTTGGTGTATTATGCTTGAGATTTGACTATGGGCATTTATTTTTATTCCAGTTCTACACTTCCACTTTCCAATGAATAAGTTTTAGCCACTATAGCTCAATGGGTGGGCTTCACTTACAAAAGTAATCCCAAATCCCATAAAAGCTTCTCTGCTCTGTTTTGTATTGATGTTCTTTCCCCTGGTCTCACTTTGCTTGACTGCAATATGGAGTCATGGACCATTTCAGTGACTATGGGAAAGTTTCCAATTGCTACCTGTAGTACGGCTTGATTGCACTTTCTATTGTTTTAGTTAATTAATTGTGCCCATGCTCTTCTTAAAAATGTCTTTTTGCAGGTCAAATGCAGGAATATGATAAATGTGGCTTGTTATCAGACAATGTAAAGTGGAAGCAAAATTCTCATAAACGCATGCTTTCAGATATTCTGCAGGTCATTCCATCAATGAATGAGATGGATTCTTCTGTCAGGACATCCATAAAGAGAAGGAAAGTAGTTGACAAAGGCACATCTGACTTGATTGAATCACGATCTTTTTGTCCCTCATTGTCGACTAGTAGAAGTGAAGGATATTCATATGGTAGAATTGTGGCTGAAGCTAATCGTGGTTGTGCCCCTCAAAGCGTTTTCATTTCCACTTTTCTTCATGTTGTTCGACATTGTTCATTATGCATCAAGCATGCTCAAATAACCAGTCAGATGGAAGCTCTTGAGATTCCCTATGTTGAAGAAGTAGGGGTTCAGTCCCCATCTTCAAACTTGTGGTTTCGTCTTCCTTTTGCTAGAGATGCATCGTGGCATCACATATGCCTTCGTCTTGGTAAACCCGGGAGCATGATATGGAATGTTAAAGTAAATGACCAATATTTTAGTGACTTATGGGACCTTCAGAAAGGAAATGTAGGCACATTGTGGGGTAGTGGAGTTAGGATAGCTAATACTTCTGATGTAGATTCTCATATTAGATATGATTCAGATGGGGTTTTCTTGACGTACAGAGCAGTTGAAGTCGATAGTATTAAAAAAATGGTGGCAGATTTGAAGAGACTTTTTAATGCTCGTGTATTTGCCCTTGGCATGCGGAAGTTGCTTGGGGTGAAAGGAGAAGAAAGGATGGAGGAAACGGCAGAGACTAAAGTACAAGCAAGCTCTAAGATTGGTACGAATGGGGACAAAGTTACCGAGAGTACCAGGAGAGCTTTTAGGATCGAATCAGTTGGACTGATGAGTTTGTGGTTTAGTTTTGGATTTTTGCCTGGAGTAATGGCTCGTTTTGTTGTAGAATGGGAAGCAGGAAAGGAAGGTTGCACGGTGCATGTCTCTCCTGACCAACTATGGCCGCATACGAAGGTTTGAATTCTTATCGCATGATAGGTCTTTTTATTTTTTTGGAAGCATGATAGGTCTTAATTTACTTAATATAAAAAGAGTGCTATGTTTGGTTGGTCTGATATAACATCTTAACCCTGTTGACTAATCTGTCTAGTTATTTTACTTGTGTGTGTGTGTTTATACACACACACACACACATACACACACACACACACACACACACTCACTCACACACACAATAAGTCAAGTATGAGCTGCAAGCAGGCAGCTCATACATTTTTTGGCCAATAGATAGACCTCGAGATGCGTTTTCGCATCTCAAGGTCAATGTAGTGGTGATTAATGCTATAAGCTGCCTGTAAGCGGCTCTTAGTAGACTAACTCTCTCTCTCTTTTTCTCTCTTTATGTATATATATATATAGTATGGTCAATGTCTCCAAGTTATCTATTCAAGTTGAGTAGCCTTTTTGGGCAGCACACCTTACCTTTTTGATGTTGTGTCAATCGAGGCAATGGTGTCATCATTTGATATCAAAATGGATATAGCAATTAGCAAATAATCCATTTCTGTTAGATTATGTTTTGTTCTGTTTTGACAATTTGCCAGTATCATATTCAATCACATATTATTAGCATCTTTGCTTACTTTATTTGGTTCTTGTTAGCACCATGGATGTTGTAACTTTTAATTATCCCATCTAAGTGGTGACACGATGCCCATGTTTACCCTATACAGGCATTTTGACGGAAAAATCTAAATTGACACAGAAGGATATAATTTATCATCTACTCTCCTAAGGCAAGGAATATAAATCTAATCTAAGAAGGTAAACAAAAGATAAAGAAAGCAAGATTCCATTCATCCAAAGCTTTCTTTTACATGAGGCCTAAAGTCCCCTATTTGTGAAAGCATAGGAGACAATTATAAATTGAAACTCTTACAACTTAAAAGAGAATTAAATAAAAAATTCCTATGCTAGTAAATGACAAACATTGCAATCAAAAGTTTCTAATGTGTATATGTATTTAAGTCCTAAAATACTCAATTAACGTATTGCATCAGTCTCCCTTCAAAAGAATTTGTCCTCGAATTCGGAAAATAATAATAAAGGAACTTGTCAATCCAAAGCCAATCCATGGAGCGATTTCCTAAGAGAGCATGAGAAATATGGAGAGCACTTTGTTCATCTTGGACATTTTGTATGAGAGAGAAAAGTGGTAAACATGAAACATGCATTTCACTAAGACCATAGTCATCTAGTCGCTCCAATGTAAAGTAATCCAAGCATATTAACAATAAATTTTGCAATTAATAGCCTGGAGTGATCAATGGTGATTAAGGGAGCATAGTTGCACGTCAGAATGTCACCATGGGGGGTGGTTGGCTGTTTGAGGGTGTGCTCGATTAGTATTGTGTCGGGATAATGGTGGCTCCATAAGGCTGCCATCGTGAAGAGTGTAGTTGATGATGTTGACTGCTGCCGTAGCGAGTTGACGATATGTGGTAGCAATGTTGGTGGTGGTATAGAAAAAATTGTCAGGGTGTTGGGTAGCAGGGGCAGGCAATCAGGCTGGTGGTACATCGGTGTGCACAACAGTGGGGAGCATTTGCAAGGGAGGCACTAGAGGTGAAACTACCACTTCTTGGAGTGGGGCCAGTAGTGGGCTAGGGGGAGGCCCAGATAGGTGCTCTAGTAGGTGGCCAAGAGATGTAGCGATAGGGTTAGGAGATGATAGCATAGTTGGCATTGAGATGGGATCATGGCTGGTCGTCGAAACTCCAGCATAGGAAGGGGCAATGCTGACAAATTCATGCACAACGACAGAGTGGATGAAAAGATGTGGTGACAGTGTACCTTGAAGGCCAATAGTGTGGGCTCGGGTGGTTGGAGGCCAAAGAGGAGCCTGAGTTAGAGGGCACTTGCCCATGGTCATGTGAAGGAGGTCGATGGGAAAAGTTGCATCACCACCAGAGGCAATGAAAAGGGAAGGTGCAGTCACTGTCATGTATATAGGATCAAGTGGTGTAGCCGGTGACTGTGGAAAGACTCACACCACAGCTGGAGCCAATCCTCCCACTGTTGGTTAGCGTCATGTAATTCTCTCTGGATGGAAGAAAAGTTCTCCTGAATAGAAGAGATCTCCTCAATTCTTGAAATCTTGGTGCCAACACAGATTCTAGGACTCACCCAATAGCCTTCAAGGAAGGTAATTGATTTGTATGAGATGGAGAGGACTCTTTGTACGGTAATGCCATTACGTGCGGGCCCAAATCTGTTCTCCGGATGCAACCCAACTGATGCAGTAAAGGGATGAGAATATCTAAATTGATACAGAAAAGGGGTTGGGAAGGATCTAATTTATTATCTACTCGTTAGGCAAGGAACATAAATATAATCTAAGAAAAAGAAACAATAGATAAAGTAAGGTTCCACTCATCCAAAAGCTTTCTTTTACAGGAGGCCTAAGTCCCCTCTCTATTGAAGCATGGGAGACAATTACATATACGACTTAAAAAAAGAATTAAATAAAAAAACTTAAAAGAAGATCCCTATATATATATATTTATATATCTTTTAAATCCTAAAATACTTAATTCTGCATCACAGTTATTCTCAATACTTGTATGTGTCATATATTGTGTCTGGCAGTTGATGCAATCTGACAGTAGGTTGACAATAAGTAAGTACAAGTGGTTCAAGGAGGTGGAGTCATTATATAGTCTGTATTCTGTGTGCGTGTGTCATTTGACTATTCTAGATAAAGTTCTTGTCCGTAAGTGGTATTTTAACTTTTTTAAGCTTATTTCTTCTAAATGCCAGTTGTATAATGTTTTTTCAGAGTATGGGTGTATTGTCCCCTTTCGTGCTATAGATATCATCAGAACATGTCTGGATCTCTTTCGCCTTTGTTATTAACTTTTGGATTGTTCCGAAAATGCCGTCAACAATGAGAGCTTCACTACAGTTCTTAGTTGTAGAGTCTTTTGAATGATGTCCCATTCCTGCTATATATATTATCGGAACATGTACGGATCTCTTCAACCTTTGTGGTTAACTTTTGGATTGTTCTGTAAATGCTGTCAACAATGAGAGCTTCACTACATTTCTTAGTTGTAGATTCTTTGGAATGGTAGTCAGCATGGCTTACATTCTAGTTGGATCTCAGCAAGATTCCGGTGAGATCCCGGTCTCGGCAGGGGTCTGAGACAAACCTGCCACGGAGATGGAGATTTGCTAGTCTTGACAGATTCTCGGACAGTTCTAGAGAATTTTTGGCAAATTCTCGGAAAAAGCTGAGAATGATCACGTCCGTAGGGAATCTAGTTAGGGAGGTGGTGGTGGGAGAGAGTTGTGGGTGGTGATGGAGAGGAGGGGGTTAGGGTGGCGAAGTATAAGGGGAGGGGGAAAGTTGGGGGCAGCAATGGAGTAGGTGGAGCGGTAGCGGCGAGAAGAGAGGTGGGGGTAGTGATAGAGAGGGGTGGGGAGGGTGTGGAGATGCAGGGGGAGGGGGTGGGGAGGCAAAGGCAGAGAGGGGGCGGTGGCGATGGCAGAGAAAGAGTGTAGGGGGGGAATAATGGTATATATATAAAAATAAATATATTGTAATTGTTTTTATTTGATATATTTAATTTATTATTATGTTCTTCATTAAAAGTATTTTTTTTGTTTAATATTAAGTTATTTGATCATATTTGTTAATGTATCTCATTTGTTTTAACTAATTTCTAGTCTGTTTTAAGTAAATTTTAAATTTGCTTAATATTTTTTTAATTTAATTATTTGGATCCTAATTTCAGTTTATTATTCAATGATATTAATCTATGTAAATAATAAAAGGAGTATGTTTATTTTTTTATATTTTTAAAATTTGATCTTATGTAGTTTTTTTACTTATGTTTAACTATACAAGAAAACATTTATATTTGTTAATAAGAATATAAGTATATTTATTTTTTTATATTTTTTAAATTTGATCTTATGTAGTCTTTTTTTACTTATGTTTAATTATACAAAAAATCGTTTATGATATTTGTTACTTAGCTGTTATGTAAAGTTATTAATTAAGACTTTTGTTGTATATGAAAATGCAGCTTATGATTTTATGCTAGTTGTAATATTGTGTCATTAGTTTATACATTAGCAAAAATAGAATATAATTGAGGATTATTATTTATAAAACTTCTTATTTATAACAATATTTCAATCATTTGATCTCTTCGAGAATTCTTCTGAATCTCTCAAGATCTCTTATTTTCGACCTTCCGGGGTGAAATGGAGATACAATAATACGAACCTTGGCAGTCAGGGAAATGTGAATGCCTTAGTGTATCTTTGTTTGATTGTTTTTTTAAACTTCCCATGGCTGAATTGGTAAACCTTTTGATTAGCTTTTTTTTTTGCATGTTCTAATATTGATCTTGTTCTCATACTTCTTAATTTCTGCAGTTCCTTGAGGATTTTATAAATGGGGCAGAAGTTGCGCCTCTGTTGGATTGCATTCGTCTTACTGCAGGACCATTGCTTGCTCTTGCTGGTGCCATTCGCCCTGCAAGAATGACGGGCACTGTGGCTTCTGCAATTCATAATGCGACTGCAGCAGGCGTTTCCTCTCTTTCAAATAAACCTGGTAGTTTTTCTCCACCCCAAGGACTCTTACAGAGCAGTTCATCATTTTCTGCTGGTATTCAGCCAGTATCCACTGCTGCTGCAGGGAATGCTGGTGTTGTAGCTGCTGGTAATGGGAATCATAACCTTCAAAGTGTTGCCATGTTATCTGTCGCTGGCAGAGGTGGCCCAGGAATTGTTCCAAGTTCTCTCTTGCCTATAGATGTTTCTGTAGTGCTACGTGGTCCATATTGGATAAGAATCATCTACCGAAAGCATTTTGCTGTGGATATGAGGTGCTTTGCTGGAGATCAAGTATGGCTCCAACCAGCAACACCACCCAAAGGAGGCCCATCTGCTGGGGGTTCATTACCTTGCCCACAGTTTAGACCATTCATTATGGAACATGTGGCCCAGGGTTTAAATGCTTTGGAACCAATTGTTGGTGGGGTTCATTCAGTTCTTTCAGCTGGAGGTAGTTCAAATCCTGCTGTAACAGGTTCCCAAGTCGCACTAGCCAATGGGAATCGACTTCCAAATTCTGGTGGAGTGTCTAGGCCTGTCACAGGGGTTGGTAATCAGAGTGGTTTAACTCGAGTCAATCCTGCCATGCTTGCGCCTGCAGGTTTAGCTGCTATGGGATCTGGTTTGCCTTTGCGAATATCATCGAGTAGTGGTGTTCCAGTCCATGTAAGGGGAGAGCTGAACACGGCCTTTATTGGCCTTGGAGATGATGGGGGATATGGTGGTGGATGGGTTCCAGTTGCAGCACTTAAGAAAGTCCTACGTGGTATTTTAAAGTATCTTGGAGTTCTGTGGTTGTTTGCTCAGCTTCCAGACCTTTTGAAGGAAATTCTCGGTTCTATTCTGAAGGAGAATGAAGGAGCTTTGTTGAATCTTGACCAAGAACAGCCAGCTTTGCGCTTTTTTGTGGGGTAAGATTTCTTGAAGTTCATGCTACTCCTGGATAGTTATTTTCTTCTGGCTTGTTATGGTTGCATGTTACGCCATGTCTTCATTATTTTGAGAAGGTGTTGGTTCTAAATTCTGGAAAACTAAGCTCCATTCTGTGCGTGCTAAATTATGTTGTTTGTATGGCAGCTACCTGGATATTGATAGGTGGGGCATTTTTAATCTTCATTGTTCATTCTCAAAATAGACATTTCAAAAATACGCTTTTCAAGAAATGTATCACTGTTAAATCTGGTATTGGTTGTTGTAACATCAATTTTTGACTCTGACAATTGTACTTTCTAAATTATAGATAAGCAACATTTTTTGATCTAGTGTAACCTAATAACTCTTATATGTTTAAGAAACAATCTTGTTCCTCATTTCCCAATCTCCTGTTTAGCCTTAGTCTCTGGGTAAAATGGTTCTGTGTGCACAAATTATTCTTTTGATAGCAGATTGTGTAAAAAATGTTCTCATTTGTTCATCATCAAGTGAGATTACTTCCTAAATTCGTTGGGTTTTTCAGCTAGTTTTAAAGCTTTGTGAGTGTGGAGTCTTAATTTACTTTTTTCTACAGGGGACACGTTTTTGCTGTAAGTGTGCACAGGGTACAACTTCTGCTTCAAGTGTTAAGTGTCAAGCGTTTTCATCATCAACAACAGCAACAACAACAGCAAACCCAGTCTGGCACTCAAGAGGAATTGACATATCCAGAAACATCTGAGATATGTGATTACTTTAGCAGAAGAGTTGCATCAGAGCCTTATGATGCCTCTCGAGTGGCATCCTTTATTACACTTCTCACCTTACCTATCTCTGTCCTCCGAGAGTTTCTGAAGTTGATAGCCTGGAAGAAAGGGCAGTCACAAGGTGGGGAAATTGCCTCTTCGCAGAGACCTCGCATAGAGTTAAGCCTTGAGAACCATTCTGGTTGGACTGCAGATGAAAATTTTGAAAAGCCACCTACCTCAAAAAGCAATATCCGCTATGATAGGTCTCATAGTTCTGTGGATTTTGGCTTGACTGTTGTTCTTGATCCAGCGCATATTCCTCATGTAACTGCTGCTGGTGGGGCTGCTTGGCTTCCCTATTGTGTGTGTGTGACTTTGAGGTACTTATTTGGCGATAACCCTCAAGTTTCTCTTCTTGGAATAGAGGGCAGCCATGGAGGTCGAGCTTGTTGGGCACGGGTGGATGATTGGGAAGTATGCAAACAGAGAGTGGCTAGGTCAGTTGCTATTGTGAATAATAATCCTGGAACAGATCCTAACCATGGAAGGTTGAGGATTGTAGCCGAGACCATTCAAAGAGCTCTACATGTCGCACTTCAGCATTTGAGAGATGGATCTGCTTCCACCACCTCTGCCGCAACTTAACTGGTACCGTGTCATCGAAGGATGATCAGTGAAATATCTGGTTGAACCATCATTTGGTGGGTGAGGGATGCTGTTGGATGTGTGCTGTGGTCTGAATGCTTTCCTTCCCTCGGATCCATTACTATGGCTGTGTCTTGGTGTTTGGCATGCTGACAATTCAAGTACTGTGTTAATGGAAAAAATGGTTACGGCAACACAGTCAATATTTATGTCATGTTGACGGAAGTCATTAGAACTAGGGGCATTGCCCTTCTTCTGTACAGTTTTGAGCTATATCGATGGTAACTACCCTTTGTACAAATGAAGTGATTTTTGCAGTACCGTCTGCTACTAAGTGGCAGCTTATTCTGCAAAGTAATATTAATGCCTTAATGTGGGTCATGTAAGAAATGACATCTTTATATATATAGCCCATCTTTGTATATTGCCGTTAAGGTTGCTGCATTTCTTGCGTTCTGAATGCGTGCACAATCTGCTTTTGTAGATAATGAATGAAAGTGACCGGTAAGTGGTGTTTTTTCTTGTCGGCAGTTTTCATTTTCTTGTTAATTTTATTTATTCATTTACCCATTTGTTCTGTAATCGTTGTAGTTTATGCCTACTGCTATTTAGAAATCAACTTTTGTACAATCTGCTTAGGAAAGTCTGAATTTTTTTATGAAAAATTTCCCCGTCAACCTGTAATCAACTACACTTTTGTAGGGTTCTGCCTTTTTTGGTTGTTTACTGGTACAAGTTAAGCACTAGTTTTCTAGAGTTTGCAGCTACTAATATGATACGTATATATAGCGGAATGCGCCTTGTCATTGAGTTGTATGGATGGACGGGCTCGTCTGAGGCCGAACGGGGGCATATTGCTATGTTGTGTACCGTCGTGCGGTCAGTTGTGCGGCAAAATGCGGTCCGGTTGAGCAAGCATTATGCTAACTAGTTTTGATACTAGTAACAACGATATTTGTCGTTTGGATTTAATTTTAATGCTTTAAGAGTGTATATAGACTTAAAAATCCAACGTCATGTTGATGCGCCGCCCTGGGCGATTTTAATTCCCACTTACATCTTTCTAATTGAAGGGAGTTCATGTCTCTAGTAAATTTACAAACAACCAAATTTCACAAATCAATGAAAAAATATTGATGGTCGAAACATAAAAATTCTATGCAGGGTATTTTGCTTGCTCAAATTAGGATGACAATTTTTTGAAATTCATTGGAAGATTAGTAGAACCATAATGTGGGTCCAATGATTTTTTATAATTATAGTTTAGCTAATTATAATCTCACCTAATGCCTGTGCATTGTCTTTTCCCAAGACAAAGAGGACAGGTGGTATTAGGAAGGATGTATGGCTATCATAATTTTCCCGTTTATAATCATATGAATCTTTATTTAAGTTTTATATCCACGAGGCCTCTTGGGTATCAAGTGGATGAAAAAGAATAAGATAGAAGAATAATTCAGATAAATTATTCAGCTATATGTCCAACCTACAATGATGGTTCATACTCTCAATGTGATTTTATTACTCCACCATTACTTGCAATTTTATACTTGGAACATTTACTTCAAACTTGATTTGTTTTAATTTCTGCATAGAATTAGAAGGGACAGAAGAAAGATTCACTGTTGTCTTCTGAATAAAGAGAAAATTTTGTGAATGAAGCACATAAGTTAAAAAAAAAGGAAATGACTTTTTAAAAAAAACAGAAAGGGATTATAGGACATGTGGGAGCCAACGCATGAAGAATATTTATTTATATTTTAGAGATGCTTGATAGGAAGATCAGTAGACTATTGAATGCTTAGCTTGCTCTACTGTGCGTGTGCTTTGGTTGATGATTCACTAACTTCTCAAGGGCAAAAAAATTGATGGTATAAAATGGAAACTACAAGCTGCCGCCACATAGAGTTTTAATATCGTAACCATTGCTTTTATATGTTTGCGTTAGATATTTTCGTATCACTAATACGGCTCTAAAGAATTTTTATCAGACTTGTTCTAAGTGGGTGTCAAGCTCGTCGTTCATTCTAAGAGGGTGTCTAGCATGTGATTGATTCTAAGGAGGCATATCACCAACAGTCACAACCTTTCTAGGGGATATGATATTTCTTTTAAGATGCTTTATCTTTTAATCGATGGAGGATTTTTATAATAGATTATCATCATAAGAGGCAAGAATAACTTTATGCTAATTATATTACATCGTTTATTTTATTTTTTAATAGTTTTAGATTCATTTATAACTTAATCATTTATTTTCTTGTCCTATATGTACAAAGTATTCGCCTTTGTCTTTTTCTTGTAATTCACTTCTTTATTATTACCATTACTGATTTTTTTATTCTTGAGATTATTTCATGCATTGTTCTTTCTCATTTATCATTATTTTATCTTTTATTATTTACACCTCATTTTTTTAAAAAAATTTCCATTTCCATTACTTTCACTTACCGATTTTATTTTAGTTTTTTTGCTTAAAGCATATTTATTTTTTAAAGTGGACACTTTGTGACATTCTTTAAATTTATTTATTAATGATTTTTCCTGTTAAAACTACTGTATTTCCCCCCTCATATATTACTTTAAAATGTGATATTTGCCCCCTTCTCTTTGTCAAAATCATTTTAAAATTTTTATTTTGTTAAAGATGCAGATGTATAAGAACAATGAACTTCTAATGGATAAAATTTCATGGGAAGAGGTTTATATTGAGTAATTATGTTTATGACGTATAAACTTGGAGATGGGAAAAAAGTAGAAGAAGAATTAAATATATAGTTGAAAAAAAGGCTGAAACTGATTGTCCATGGTGAAACAAGTATGGTATTTAATTTTTTCGGGGTACTTTGTAATTTTCTTTAACATTTATTTTTTTAATGATTTTTTTCTATTAAGATTACTGAGTTTTTTTCAATGAATTGCTTAGAGATTGTGATATTTATTCTTATGTATTTTTTCCCATGAATCTAGTAATGATCAAAAGCAATTGACATATATATATATATATATATATATATATATATATATTAATTTTTATAGTTTAGGTACTTCCATGATATTTTAGTTTTATAATTCAATTAAATTCAAATAATTTTAAATATTTGACATTAAAAATTAGTAATTTAGTAATTCGTATGCTTATTAATCTTGATAGTAGTTTATTTATAAATACATAACTCGCTGCACGAAGTTTTTGACTAATTATTATTACTTAGCCTACTCATTAGCCAAAGAGCACAATTATTGAGTTAAAAGGTACAACCATAGGTGCTTTTACTTAGACATATAAAACCACCACCTATTCACTTTATATATTTACATCTAAATGGTTAAAAAGTGAGACTCGTTTCATATTTTGTATTTACATCTAAATGGCTGTCACAGCAACCCTCTACACGGAGAAGGAGGTGCCCAATACAACCTATAACACACCACAAACATAAAAAATTACAATAATTCTTCCGAAAAATAATTCCCAATACACTCAAAGAGACATACATAGATTGAGGTAAGCTGCATGATCACACACTAATGCATGTAAGTCTGCATGCACATGAGACGATATAGATCACCATGGATGGCACCAACCTAAATCAGCTGAATTCAGATCAATTCCCCGAGGAAATATTGGCTACCTTCCTCAAATTGTGCAAACTCTCCATGTATGATATAAATTATATAAGCATGATCAAAGTTAATTAGATAGCACCATATATGTGTAATTCAATTCATGTAAATTTATTCTTGATATTAATATTGGAACGTATGAATTTTATTGTAAATTTGTTTCCTTGAGACAAGTGTATTTTTTATTATCTCAATTTATCATCATATGTTCGATTAATCGCGTGCACCATCTTATCAATTTGCTTAAAAAAGATTCATGATGGAATTTGCTAGAGATTTTTAAAATAAAAAATTTGCATGAAATGGATAATGAAGCCGAAGTTGGTTTATAGGACTTTGAAGAAATTATCGACGAAAATGGAGGTTTTGAAGATTGCAATGACCAGATGGTGGGCTTATATTGGAATGAAGGGTAGGAAGAGCAGTTTGATAAATCATTTATACCTTGGGTGGGAATGGAAGTCAACTCAATTGAAGGACATCATTTTTATGATAGATATGCCAAACGGACAAGAAAAAGTACTTCCTAATATTCCAAGAGAACAAATGCTATAAGTAAGAAAGTATTTGTTTGTGAAAAACAAGGCTCAAAGAGATTCAATTACATGAGAAAATCCGACAAAGATGTGAAAAGGAGACGGGATATGTGGGAGGATTGCAAGGCGAGAATGGGCATCAAAGTAAAAGGAGATAAATCTACTCTCTCTTTTAAAGCAGAGAAGGTTTCTACACCACCTTAATTGTAGGTTTTCCACTAATAAGCTATTTCTAAAAATAACAGTAAATCATCTAATTAACAACAACACTAATTTTTTAATAACTAGCCGTTCCATCAATTTTTTATATGTATTAGATTTTAAAACATAAACTATTTCAAATAATAACAGCAAATGTTTCTTAAACAAGAAAATTTCTAAGAAATAATACTTTAAGATTATACGATCTTTTCAACCAACCAAATTACAACTGATTTCACAATAAAATATTTTTAAAATATAATTAATTATAGCCTAGATAAATAATTCAAATCTTTATGTTATCATTTACAATTAGTTAATTTTTGTATTGTAGTAAATATTTATTTATATTTTTTCAAAAGTATTTTATAATAATTTCTTTACTTCAATATTCTTTTAATAAATTGAAAATTTTCAATGCCCACGTATTACGCAGGAATCTTGGCTAGTGGGTAATTGAAACCTTGGATATACATTCACATGATCAATTAACAAAGATTTGATCTCATAAGTAAATGACTGTAACTCTAAGAAGAATGATAGATGAACTTTATTCTTGTGACATTGGACTATTAAAGATATTAAAAGTATTAAATCATAGAAATGGTGGTATGGATGTGGGAGAATTTACTGCCACTGATTGTACTAATCGTTTAATGAAGGCTCGCAAAAATAATGTTGGCCAGCATTGATTGAAAGTCTTAAAATATTTTCGAAGGAAAGTGGGAATTGAAGTGTAACACCTTATTATAATTCGGAAAGCTTTTTGTTAGATTACGATTGTACAAATTTTACGAAAGTGGATCTCAACTTTCAAAGAAGCTTAAGATGGGAAACCTTAGTGAGGACACACTAGATGTTAATCATATAGAAATGCCTTAGAATAATGAAGGCTCGCAAAAATAATGTTGGCCAGCATTGATTGAAAGTCTTAAAATATTTTCAAAGGAAAGTGGGAATTGAAGTGTAACACCCTATTATAATTTGGAAAGCTATTTGTTAGACTACGATTGTACAAATTTTACGAAAGTGGATCTCAACTTTCAAATAGGCTTAAGATGGGAAACTTTCGTGAGGACACACTAGATGTTAATCATATAGAAATGCTTTAGAATTAAAAGCTCCTAATATGAGCACTCTGAGCCACGAGAGAGATAGCACATCCTTTGTGACTAAGAGGGTGACTTTACAATGTAGATAATCATTCTGAATCACAGAAGAGGCGCACCCCCACTGTAATTAAGAGATTGAGTGTTAAATGTAAAACCCTAGTTTTGGGTTAGAGTTTTACCTGCTTGTAGGTTCTTGGTCCAGGCCAGTCTTGAGTCAGTTCGAGTGAGCTCGAGCCAGAATAATTTTGAGAATATGAGTATGAGGCCCAAATGGCTATATGAGCATGTTACGGAGGCTGTGAATTCCCGACATGCATATAATGGTGTTGCTTATGATATAGTAGAGTATGAGTTATCAGTGTATATACGAGGTATAGATATTGTTTTTATGAATTAATCAGGATTTTAAGCCTATATTTAGGCCATTGCATCATTTAGTATTCGTTTGAGACTTTCTTGGTATTTCATTTGCATGCAGCATGGGAATTTCGGATCACTGGATTGTGCCCCAGTAGGCCCAGCTTAATTGAGTCCACGGTTCGAGGCCCATTTAGCCTTCTTAAATCGATTCCTGCCTATAGAGTTACTTTTAAACTTGAGTCAGTTTCAACTTTTGATGATCTCGATCGGAGCTTTACATCCAAATGTATATTGCATATACCCATATGTAGGCCCCACTAGGCCACGAGTTGTTGAATGTCCAGATCGTGCCACGAGGCAACATCTGAGCCGTACATTCAGCCTTATCTTCACCTATTTATTTCAATAGAGATTTTCAATGATATTCAAAGTTACACCCTAGCGCCGTCAACACTTTGGCTCGCCGCTGGTGAATCTCTGCCTCACCCCTAGCCACCGGACCGGCACCACCATGACCGCCTCGCGGCCGGCTTTCTATCTGTACCCTTCACGACCGCAGATGTTGTCGCAGTCGCTGCCGGTGACAGAGTTCTTGAAGCCGGGTTCCTTTGCCGCCGCCACCATTCGAGTTGTTTTCCGGCGTCGACGAGCCACCTCTAACCGATCTGACTACCTCGATAGCTTTCCCTCGCCGAGATCTTCAATTAGAAACTGATATCGACCTCTGCCGTGGCCGTGATCACCACCAGCCACGTTGCCGCACACGGCGGCGATGCCGCCCCTTTCCGACTGATTTCCCGCCAGCCACTAGCCGAACTCTGCCGACCACCACCACCATCATGATCCTTGTCGTATGGGCCATCGATCCTGACTGGTCGGCGCTGCCGTCAGCATTTTTTGGCGACGAGTTTCGTCGCCCCTGATCTTGCCAGTGTCGTGTCCGCGCTGTCACGCCCGCGTCAGCATCTACTTACCTGATCTTGTTCACCAGCCCACCAGCCATGTCCGAGTCCGCTAGTCCAGTCATGTCCGCCAAGTCAACCCAACCCATTTTCCAGTTAGCATAGACTGGGCTGGTTCAGTCCATTTGGTTCGGTTTGGTTCAGTTTGGTTCGGTTCGATCTAGTTCAACTTATTTTTGGATGGTTTTCGTAAGTTCTTGCACCATTATCAGCAATTCGCGAACCTCTATATTAATTGCGATGCATATTCACATGATTTAGCATGATTGGATGTTTTGATTATTTTTCTTTATTTATTGTTTTATTTATTTATTTACTTATTTATATATTCATTATTATTTATTTATTTTTGTTTATATGTTTATCACATATGATGAACGTTTACATGATAATTTGTTATTATTAATATTATATCTACTTATGAATATTAGTCTTATTATCTTTACTAAATTGTATTTATTTATTTATTTATTTATTTGTTCATTATGTCTATGTTATTACTTATTTGTATTTAATTATATATCCTTGTATTGTATGACTATGTGTTCGAATATTTTCAACGACGTGCAAGTATACACGGTCGAAACAAGTAATATAATGATAAATCGAGTATCGTCCCAGAGAGAGATGAATTTCCTTAAATTAATTAAAGAAAATAATATTAAGAGAAAAACAAAAACAATTGACTGAACTAGAT
>JAURVB010008432.1:0-84333 GCA_033002965.1 Piper betle | reverse complement strand
ATATATTCTACAATTTAATAAGCCAATTCAAATGAGAAGATAGAGAATGAACAATTATGATCTTGGGATCTACATCAATCAATTACTAAGTTATTTTCTGAGTAATCTATCACGTATTCGGACTGCCTTCTATTTGTCTCCAAAGCAATTCGGATTGCTTTGAAAAACATAGTATTAAGGTTATTTTTCCTTTCCAGCTGTCTATCAAGTATCAACCCAAGGAATTTGTCAATGACTTTGAAATAATTTATGTGAGAAAACATGTTAAACCTGTCGGTATATATTATAGTTTTCTATTGGAAAAAGAAGGATTTTTATTGATGTTATGTGGAGAAATCAAAATAAATTTTCAAAAAATGAGAAATTTAAATAAAATACCAAAATTACCTTTAGTATGGCTAACCGTCCCTGTGTGGATGGCGATATGGGTGTCCATACCATCCGGCACTCGAATCTAGCCGACTCCCATGGGGCAACCAGACCCATCAGGGACAGTGTTAAGCGTTTAAAATATACAATATTTACCCAGGTTTTTAATATGATTTTGTACTTCTGGGTATAAATATTATTAATTAAGTAATATTTTACTTTATTTTTTAGTTAATTAATATTTTATTATATATGCTTAACTTTGATGTTTTAATGCAGAAAAAGATGAATAAATTAAGCTTTGGATTTGATTGGTCATGACACTTGGCGCCACCTAATGGCTACAATGTATGGTGTTCAATGGAGTCGAACAGTTGGAAATGTAAAGGGACATTATAATTAATTAGATTACGTCGATTTGTGAACACCCTCTTAGAATTCTTGTATCTCCACTTCTATATAAAGGGTGGTCATTTGTTGTTGATCATATCTCAACTCTTGGTTTAGGAGTTTAGTAATAGAAGTAGTTTTAGTTTTGTAATCTTTTTCTTTCATAATAAAAATTAGTTTCTTTTATATTGTTTTCTATTTTTATTATGGAGTAGTTTTATATTTCGTTCTAGAGAAGAATGGAACTTAACATGATTTAATTGAATTCATTTCAAGCTCTTACTCTTTTATTCAATCGGATCGTTTGAATTATCATGTTCTAAATGCTAAGAATAGATTGATCACCTATTTCTTAGATCATGAGGTTTAATTAGATTTCGGAGTAGATAATTAATTAGATTAGTCATTGATAGATTCAATCATACGACGAGTCTTCTGACTTGTTTGTCGTTGTGGTCGGAAGATACACAACACCGTATGCGGTTGTAAGGCAATTCTTAATGCATTATTTTGTTGATTAATCAATTATCACCGGGAGGTAGAAATTGAGGCAAAATAATAGAAGCATGAAGGAGCGGGAGCCACCATGTCATATAATTATCCTAGATCGACAATCCGAGGGAATAAAAGATAAGAGTAAGATTTGATGAAGATTAAATTAATGTTAAGGGAAATTCGACTCTAGAACGAGTTTTATAATTTTAACTCCGCTTTTTATTTAAGTTATTATTTAGATTTCTTTAAGTCAATTATTTCTGTTTTGTTATTAATTTTATTTTCTTTAATTAATTTAAGGAAATTCATCTCTCTGTGGGAACGATACTCTAATTTATCATCATACTACTTGTTTCGACCGTGTATACTTGCATGTTATTGAAAATAGTCTAACAGACAAGCTAGATCTCGTTATGGATGGCCAACCCGTAACAGGTTGGGCACCTGATGTAAATTGTTTCGATTTTTTTTATCTTAAAGGTAGTTTATATTAATTAACTTTACTTTTTTGGTATTTTTTGACTTTCCGAACCGTTGGTAATATCAATAACAATCTTCCATTTTCTAGTAAAAATCTATATATGTTAGAATCATTTAGCTTGCTTGGGAAAAAGCATCCAATAATTTGTGTAAATGTTGCCTCAGTTGATGTTATAATTGTTGGGATTTTAACACACAAAATTCCTAAACTCTTTTTATACTTTGACAAAGTAAAAAATAATTAATACACAAAAATTTAGCATGGACAATAAATTACAAACAATCCACTACAATCAAATAATAAGTACACATATCTTCATTAAGAGTACGTAATAAAAGTCTTAGCATATAAATCACTTCAATTGTAAAAAACTCACATACTTCTACCATGAAAAACTCACAATTTCCAATTAAATAACAAACTTTAATTAGGAACACTTTCATTTCATAACTATAGAAAACACTCTCCGGTTATATACAAATTAAGAATCACAAATGACTATATAATTATACACAATAAATATAGGATACATATTTGAGATGCAGCAACCTTTTAGATACGAGAGCTCTTATCTTTCTTCATCTCATAATTTTTCTCGAATTCCCCATACCTCATTGACTAACTCTACGTACTTATAGCTTATCATATAATTGTATGCTTTCCCATTTCCATGAAAAATTTCAACAATAATTCCCATTTAATTTTTAATAATATAAAATTTAATATTTTAAGGTGGTAACATAACTAAGGTGGCGTATGAGTGCTTTGAGGTCCCCTTCTAGCTTGCAGATCTTACCTTTTTGTGGCTCGGGCATTAGCCAATTGTTTTTTCTCAATATTACTTCTAAAAACATATATAGTGTAATACATATATTTCAAAATTGTTTCCTACAATATATATAGCCTCATACATTTATGACAAATAGTATTTACACGAGATTTTGCAACCAAAGTATGATATATATATATATATATATATATATATTTGTGTGTGTGTGTGTGTTTATTAAAAAGGGAAAACTTGTTTAATATGATCAAACAGTGAGAAAAATCAGGTATAATTATAAAAAATTGGGAATTTTTTTTTATAGGATAAAGCTGCCCTCTAATATAATTTCTTTTTAAAAAACTACACTACTTGCCACTTGCACAGGGCCATATCTGGCTGTAGTTATATTCGGTCACCATAGGCAAGATCTGGGTAAGGGTGGCTAGATTCGGCCACCATAGGCAAGATCTGGGTAAGGGTGGCTAGATTCGGCCACCACTGAACATTGCCTTAAAAAAGTTTTTTTAAATACGTGGCTGCCAAGGTTGTACAATTGGTTGGCGGCAACCAATGGTGAGATCGGCTGGCCAATTCAAGGCTTGCTGCAGCCAGCCCCATGCTAGATTTGGCCACGAATGGTGGCCACCGTCATCCTTTTCAACTAGTAGCAGGGGGTAACGAGATCCAGCCACCCAAAGGCTAGATGCATCTATAGGCCAAGGGGCAGCTGAGCCACCCCTATTTAAAAAGTAATTATTATTTTTATAATTTTAATTGAATTTATCTTAATTTTTTCACTAACCGTATTTTAGACAATTCTTATTTTTTCATATTCTAATAATCAGACTTGATTTTCTTACAATATAGTGATATCAAAAAATATTCTCCCTTGTATGGTAAAAAACTCTTTTATATATATATATATATATATATATATATATATATATATATATATATATATATATGTATATATATATATGAGATGTTGCACACCTAATTTATACATGACTTAAAACTTCTATTTGAAATAATTTATTTGATCTTACTCTCTTAACATTGATAGATGTAAATAAATGTTTATAGATTTTCAAATCAATTTAATGTTTTTAACCCTTATGTTTAAATTTCCAAATAATTGAAGCAAAAATTAGTTAAATATATTTTGAATTTAATACATTTAAAAAGAGTAGATAGGTCAAATTAATATTTGAAAATGTTTTTTTCTACCTCTCTATAATTTTTAATACAAATAAATACTAGAGCTTTTTAATAGAAAAGGGGAGAAATTTTTTTATATTATTGGGTTGTGGGAAAATCAAAGCAAATTACCAAAATAAGGATGATATAACTTAAATACCAAATTTACCCTTAAAAGATTTTTTTATTGTTAAAAGTACTGAGGACCAGTGGCCAGTGCCCCTCCTCAGTGGGGAGGGGGACCGGCGCCCCCTTGTGGGTGGTTGACATGGGGCGACCAGGACTGGCCACTCATAGGCGAGGCCACCCCTACCAGCCTTGATTGTCAGTGCCATGTTTATTTAAGGTTAGCCGTTGGCCATCGGCAGACAGCCATGGCCGATCTGGTAACCCCAAGGTCACGGTGGCTAGCTCCAGTTGTCCATGGCCCTAAGGCGGGTGGGTAGATGCCTGGGCCGGTCTTTCGTCCTATATTATTAAAGTTTTCTTCAAAAAATTTCAAGTGAGGGTATTTGAGATATTTTTATTTTGCTCATTTTCTTGTAATTAAGCTTAATTTTCCCACAATATGATAATATCAAAAAATTTCTCCCCTTTTGTTGTATAAAAAGCTGTAAATACTATCACGTAGGACCCATTAAAAGGCTTATTTTAGAGGACTAGCTTATGTAAACTATACAGGCCTAACTCTCTTTATTTTTTCTTTTTTATAAGTTTTAAATTATAAATATGATTACTTAAGTTGTTTGTTGTTTGTTTCCAGATCTCACTCTTATTTCTAAATTGTGAATAATAAAATACAAAAATAAAAATCAACTTTATTAAAAACTCGTTAGATTAGTAAACAATTTATATTAACAAATACTTTATTCTAATTAGAAAATTTTAATCTCATATTGTTAATTAAATAACTTCATCTCTTACTTTCTTGGTTTTTTACTGGTATCAATTATTATATAAATTTATTGATTGATAAAGCATGTATGTAAACAATATTGGATAAGCACTCGTAATATAATGACGTATTTACAATTGACCATCGTTAATATTTTACATTGTCAACCAATTTAAAAAATACCACTAGGTAATTAACCGAGTTTGAAAATAATATTCAAGTTGAAAACAAATAAATAAAAGTTTGAAAAGAACACGAGGGATTTTATCCTCGAGGGTTATTTATCACAGAAGTAAAATACGTATAGATAGCTCGTGTTAAGTGGTCTTCACTTAACACGTCCGACAATCCGAAAATTAAATCCATAATATAGTAAAGTAGTAAATATGAGAAGAGTCGTAACATACATGTGATTCAAATTCAAACCATATCGACACATCTACAGTGAGTTCGAACTTCGAAACCTACATCGGAACCCACTGTGAAAGAAAAGACTAAAAACTCTATGTAATGTATTGTCGTGATGTGTGCTTGCATCAACAATAATATCAACTCAATCAAGGAACAATGCAAAATAGATCTACAAATAAATAGTTGGCATGCAACACGAGGCATGATAAGGAATAAATCACCAATAAACAAATAATAAATAAATGAATGAATAAAATCACATGTGAATAGATAAATAATGATATGAGAATAAATAAAACACTAATTTAAGTACTAGATAAATCCATGATATGAGAATATATGAATCTCCAATAAGTATTTACTTAAAAGATAAAAAATTTTGGAAATAGGTAAAAATCATCTAGGTATATTTTTGAGATGTTTACCCGAACAATGTAAAGATGCAGGGTGAAAACCTTAGTTTTTCACTCCGGTTTTATATTCCCTTAAAATAGGTTAATGGTGTTGGATTTGAGTGAAACTTGGTCCACATATTACCCTATGTCTCAGTAGCACCGTAAATATTTTTTGGGCCATTTGGTTAGGTTTCAAAGTTTATTTGTGAATTTTCAAGTTGTTAGGGTCTATATAACCCAAAAAACAGCCCATCTAGTGACCCAAATTGTAAAATCTACTTAGACCCATTTAGAAAGTAAATTGGGCCAAACTATTATTGCACTCAAGCTCTGTGTGTTAGCTAACTATACCCGCCGACCTAAGCTCCTTTGGAGTTCTCTAGCTCATTAACAAAACGTTACAAACTTAATTGGCACATGGGCCATCCATGGTGGAATTTACCTATGAACCTTAGAGTGTTGGACACCACTAGGCCCGTCTGAAAAATCGTCCGATAAGCCTATTAGATTAAAACCCTATAATTGATTAAAGCCCACTAAATGAATATAAAATCAAAACATTAATTAAATTACATAGTAAAGTTTAACACTTCACTGAAGATGTAATTAAGATAATTAAGTGATGTTTATGTGTTGAGCTTGTGTGGAGGCTTGCATTGTTTTACTTGCCAATGTGGACCCAATCTTTATTTGGTTCCATCTTTGTGTTAGGTATCATAGGTGAGCTAGTTGACTAGAAAACGGAGCTTCTACTTATTAAGGCCCATAAGACTCTCCCTTTGCTTCATTTTTGCTTAACTCTCTACATGTTAAGTTTGATCTCATTTTAGATGCAGGATAATAGAGACGGCATTTTATCAGATCCCTTCGATGTCAGGTCATTTAGTAATATTTTTATTACACATATTTAATAAAACTTCATGGTTGAGACCCCGTAATGGTTTCAAAAGATAAGATCTAGAAACTAAGTATTAAATATTCTTCCAAGCCTATATGTATAAATATGAGGGTTTACGGCTTTTATGAGTAAGAGTGTATATAAGATGTATAGACCACAATAGTACCCCTTCAAACCCTGAGGTAGTGCAGACTATGAGGGTACTAGCGTAACACAATGCATTTCTAGAATTTGTGATACTAACTTAATCGATTTTTGACACTTGAGTACTGTGGTGGGTGTAATATAGAGGAAGTAGGGCGTAAGTGAGAGTGTAAGTGTTGTATGTAAAAAAATTGAATATTAGCCGAGCGTGTGCCCTGGTGCTCGTTTAAGTGTGTTCGACTTACTGCCCAATGTGAGGCAATTTTGATGTGTTTTAAGTTTCTCGTAGGTAATGGAATACCCATTTGCCAGTTTAAATTTTTACCGGTAGTTATTTGGACCGGTAATCAAATTTATTTGATTAGAGACGTGGTTTTCTATTATATGTAGGTATGGTTCTATGACATTGGCCGACCTAGGTGCATAGATTAGGCGGCTCAGTGGTGGTGATGTCGAGGTCCCATGTTATGCTATGTGTTTTGGACTATGTATTTTGTGGATGACTATGTAATGGGCAAGTGCCCTAATTATGTGAACCTTATATGATTTAGATGTATGCCATGATAGCTGTGCTAGCATGTTTTATCCTTATATTATTATATTTTTATTGTGGAGCTACAATACTTTGTGGTAAGGCTAACCATCGTCTACAGGGTATATAAGCTCAGCGTCGTGGAACATGATGTGGAGCTAAGTAAGGTACATGAAATATATCTAGCTGTAGCTGTTTGCATGTCAGAGTGATGTGGGTGGAGAAGCTTACGGTTCACATCACTTGAAGATCCACGTGAAGTCCGGGCATTGGGGTTTGATGCCTTGATACTCGATGATGCTGTGTAATTTCTCTTACGTTTTGATTATTGCTCACGTAGGGTATGGAGAAAAGGCAATCACGACCTTCGTTTAAATACTTGCATCATCTTCATGTAGCTAATCAAAATACCTGAGTCATTCACTTGAACTAAGTAGTAAGAATATGATGCATGCAATCTCAAAGCTGTAGCGGGGTGTGCTTCTTCCACCGTTCATAGTCGTAGGGTAGGTTTTACTTTTGTTATGGCTAGGAGTGTTCATATAGGATTCCTTTAAGTTAAAGATTCACCATTGTATTACAAACTCTGCATGCATTTTATAAAATCAAGCCTGATGTCCATCTTAAGCCTCCACGGATGAAATCCTCTTTGTGAAGTCTGTATGCGATAACCCAATGAGTAGTTTCCACATTATAATATCACTATTCAGTTTCGTCCCTTCGGGCCAAATTGGGGTGTTACAACTTGGTAACAGAGCCAACCTCTTAGACTATTAAGGCGGCACACTATTGGAATGCGTGTGTTGTACGCATGTGCTGTATATTGTATGATATACCTATAAGGTTAATGTTCTTGTTCTGTTGAAGAACCCCCCACCACCCTGAGTTGTAGCTTAGCCAATAGGTATGTCTTTGTATGTGTTTTCACGAACCTCCCTTTTGGTGTATCTAGTGGTTAGTTTATGTGTAGTAGTTTGCGAGCCATAGTTTGCAAGCCATCTGTGTCAGTTAGTCTGTGGTTTGTGTTAGTGGTCAGACAGTCTAAGAAGATGGCAAGAGGATGCCAAGGTAGACTACCACTACGCTACATGCCTTCCCCTAATAGGCAATCCCCATTGCCTGTGCAGAAGTCGGTGGCGGATCCCCAGACAGAGCTGATTAAGGTCCTGCGAGAGGAGCAGCAGACCTTGAGTGTAGAGTAGATAAGAGCCATGGAGGACCAGCAGTGGTTCCAGGAGGAGGTGACCCAACTGTTGGATACAATCCAGGAGATGTCTGTGGTCGTGGTTAGACTGGAGAAGAGGACAGCAAAGGCGGAGACACTTGCTGAGGCCTCTGAGTTGGAGCGAGTACTACCACCGCGACTCGCCGCCAGCTTAGTATCCCCATATTCCACCAGCACAGTTGGCTATAGGGTTGTATGAGATCCCAGCCTCTGGTATGCAAATGGGGGTTCTACTCCAGACATACAGGTAGTGAGGTGGAGACGGCTAGACCACATCATTTTTTGGTTAGAGAGGGATCGGGAAGTCAGGGCCCTGAGCAACCCCATCACTCCAGAGAGAATTGGGATATTGAGCACTTCCTGAAGAATGAGAGTTATCCGTTCTATAGGAGTATGAATCCCAAGGTCGCGTTGGAGTGGATTGATGTAGCTAGTCCAATGTTGATACGTCTGGGGTGTCCGCAAGGGCTATGGGTGTGCGCAGCCACTGTGGTTATGCAAAGCATGGGTAGACTCTCATGGGACAATTCCCATACAGCCTTTCTCGAGGGCAAGGCCCTTGAGTAGATTACATAGGATGCGTTTTGGGTGGTCTTCTATTCCTAGTACTTCTTCACCATTGTCAAGGCGAAGATGAAGATGGAGCTCCTATCTTTGAAGCATCAAGAGGGTATGTCCATAGCGGAGTACCAGTCCATGTTTCTTATGTTGTAGAGGTTTGCTTTAGGTAGTTTCTTATCATAGAGGGAGAGGGCTGCCCAGTTTGTATCAGGATTGCACATCAGTTTGTGAGAGGTTGTGGCGACATTGTCCTGTGTGACTCTTGAAGAGGCCATCATGAGGGCACTACAATGCGAGAATGCCCATGACTCGCACCATCAGGCCAAGGGCACCACACCCTCCAGCAACAAAGGGTAGAAGAACAAGGCATAGGATTAGCAGGGCCTATAGCCGCAGAGATAGAGGGAAGTTGGTAGAGTGACAATGTATGCAACTGATGGGCCAATATGTGCAGAGGTTCTCCTAGAAGATGCAGACCTTTTCGGTATAGCGAGGTGATTTCCAGGAGTACCCTCTCCATCCGGAGTGCCAGAGACACCATTAGGGCCTCTCCAGGAGAGCCACTAGCACATGCTTTGCATGCAGCAACATAGGGCACCGTGCAGTTGATTGCCTGAGGTAGCCATGCCAATAGTACCAGCCCCAACAGCAATAGAGAGGACTGCCTACACTGCCGTCGCGGCTGTTCTCATCGCACACACCAGCCTAACCTCGGGGCAGCAGGGGAGAGGCGATTAGTAGCAGCGAGCACATAGACCACAACAGGGCCAGAGAGGGCGATAGCGCCAAAGGGGTGGAGGTCGAGGTCGAGGTCGAGGTCAAGGTCAGCAAAGGCAGGCTGGCCTAGCTATGTTGAACATTGGGCAAGCATCAGCACAAGATGTGGCATAGGTATAGGGGCAGATACAGGGTGAGGCCAGAGTAGTAGGGCAGATGTATGTTGCGGCTGCATAGGAGGTGGTTCAGGACGCTGCTATCATCACATGTACTCTTCTTATCCACTCTACTCCTACATTTGTGTTGTTTAACTTTGGTAGTACGCATACGTTTATATCCAAGATATTTTGTCGATAGGAATGATTTGTCTGTAGAGGACTTAGGTTTTGACTTGGTTGTGTCGACTCCTGCCAGAACCATACACACCACTAGTGAGTGTGTGCAGGGTGTCTCTGTGGTTATCCAGCACCATATTCTTTTCCTTGATTTCACAGTTTTGTCGATGTGGGAGTTTGATGTAATATTCGGCATGGATTGGATGATGCATGATTGACTACCAGAAGAAGAAAGTTCATTTCACACTAAAGAGGAATGTGAGGATTGCATTCCAGGGTAGAGGTAGAGATAGAGGAAGACACTATACTGTATGGATAGGGGTTGGGAAGTCTTCCTTGCCACTGTTGTATATGGAGACACTATCTGTATGGAGTGTCCTTCTAGCTCCTTACCAATAATTGAAAGTGCATGAGCAGACCTACCCTACACATGACTTAGAGCTTTCAGCGGTCGTATTTGTACTGCGCATATGAAGACACTATCAGTATGGAGTGTCCTTCTAGCTACTTACCGATCATAAGAACTTGAAGTACATCTTCATGTAGAAGGACCTAAATAGTTGACAACCCAAGTGGTTGAAGTTCCTGGTGGATTATGACATTGACATTGCCTAACATCCAGGTAAGGCAAATGTGGTTGCAGATGTCATGAGCAGGAAGCGAGTAATATTTAGAGCCAGATTGGTAGCCATGGATATACAATATGAGGACTAGAGAGAGGATGGAGCTGACTCATACCTTGTGGCAGTGTTAATGAAGCTGACGATTCCTTAGACCATGACAGACCATATCAGACAAGCATAAGCAGATTATCGATTGTCAGAGTAGTGGTTCCTTTAGGGGACTCATTCCGGGTTGGCTAGAGAGGCAGACCGTTTATACCGGATGAGAGGATGGATATATATGCCAGATGTTGCAGAGTTTTCTGGATTGCATGAGGACATTCTTCATGAGGCCCATCACTCGAGGTTCACGATGCACCTGGAGGGCTTCGTGAAGATGTATCACGACTTGTGCCTATCTCATTGGTCGTCAGGGCTGAAGAAGGATGTCCTCGACATTGTGTCATGATGTCTTATCTATCAACAGGTCTAGAGTGAGTACCACAGACCAAACGGTTTGTTGCAGCTGTTACCACCGCTAGAGTGGAAGGGGGATTGCATCACATGCGACTTTGTTACACATCTACTCCCTTCTAGGTGATAGATGGATGCAATATGGGTTGTCATTGATAGGTCGATGAAATCGGTGCACTTTATACCTATTCATATAACCTATACCATGTCTACATTGGCTAGGTTATATCGGGACCAAATTGTTAGAGTACACGTAATTCCAATGGAGATTGTATCAGATAGGGACCCGAGATTCACCTCTTTCTTCTAGAGATCTTTCTAGTGAGAACTTAGGACAGAGACCAAGTTCAGTAAAACCTATCATCCACAGACTGACGATTCAGTATGACCAGTCTAAGAGGATGATTCAGATCTTAGAGAACTTGCTTTGATTGTGTGTGATGGACTTTGGTGGATCATAGTAGAAGCACCTTCCCTTGGTGGAGTTTGCGTATAGCAACAGGTTCCAGGCCAGCATAAGAATAGCACTCTTCGAGGCATTATATGGTAGGCCATGTAGATCACCATCATGTTGGCTAGAGGGTGGGGGCCGTTGATAGAAGGCCCGAGTTGCTTCAGGACTCCCAAAAGATAGTGGAATTGATCAGGCAGAGGCGTCTACCACCTTAGGATAGACAAAGGGCTTACACAAATCAAATGCGTAGAGACATCAGTTTCACCCTTGAGGATCTCATTTTCCTCAAAATCTCATTGAGTAAAGGAGGTGTGCATTTTGGGAGGCAAGGCAAACTGAATCCAAGTTATATTGGTTCGTTCGAGGTATTGAGACGTGTTGGAGAGGTTGCATACGAGCTTGCATTCCCACCCAGTCCATCAGCAGTGCACTCGATGTTCCACATCACTATGCTGAAGAAATACGCGCCCGACGGATCACACCAAGTTCAATATGAGGAGCTCAACATCTAACCCAACTTGTCCCATGAGGAGGAGGCTACGTGGATTCTCAACCAGTATGTGAAGACTCTCTGTAGGAAAGAAGTGCCTTTTGTGAAGATACTTTCATTGCGGCAGGGTGTTGAGGAGGCCACTTAGGAGCATGAGAACGTGATGCGGCAGCATTTCCCTAGACTCTTCCCTGAGGAGGACGACGACTCAAGCTATTAACACCCTTCCGTGTTTTTGGTTGAGTGCTATTGTATGTTGTATGTCGTATGTTGTGTGTTGGGTGTGTTTTTGCATTTGTAACCCCTTAGAAAATTTTGGAACTGAATTTTTCTAACTAGGGGAGGTTGTAAAATGCAGGTCATCCACCCAAGGGTTTTACTGTCAGTTTTGTTGTTACCTGAATTGGGTTAGTAGGTCTGGCCCTTCTTGTCATGGTTTGTATATGTTATGGTGTAAGTTTGTCTGGCCTTAGCCTCCTTTGGCACTGGGTACACCTGTTTGGATACTACACGCTCGACTTTTTCATGTTTGGTTTAGCTGATTCATATATAGTCACATGCTAGGACCATGCTGCTTGCGTGTCTTTTGTGTACTTGTCGTGTGTTTGATAATCCTTTCAGACTATCCTAACCCCCCATTGGGACCTATAGTGCAATTCCCGAGGTTGACCCGATTGCTTTAGGGTAAAAAACCTAAGTTTTTGGATTTTGGGTTAACCCAACCCATACCTCTTTAGCTAGCCCAACTCATACCTCTTTATCTAATCCAACCCATACCTAAAGAGTATGACACCAATTCGTATGACATCACCGAGCCAACCACCCTTTTTTATAAAACCCATCCCTTCCATCACTTTTTCACCATTTATTCCTCCCTCTTCACCTTCATCAACCTACTTCTCCTCTCCATAGCCTTCTTCTTCCTCCTTGGAGCTCTAGGCACCCTCCTCCACCTTTATAGCCTATTATGGTGGTAGGCTTTGAGGTTAGATGCCTCAAAAGACCTCCCTTTGGTCTTTCTTCTCTAGTTTTAGGTTTGTGATGCCTTTATTACATGTAGTTTGATGTGTATCGCTTGCAGTTTTGTGTGATTTTATTTTTATGACATTTTTAGCCAGTAGATATGCCTCTTAGAAACATTTTGATGACACATTTATATTATTTTTCTACGTAAATAAATATATTTGTTTTTTATAATACACGTAGGTTACTGGTCTGCACTGTTTTGGTGTAAAAATTATATCTCGACATTTTGATGCTACATGTGCATGATTTTTATTTTTTTACACTAATAACATGTAGATGTACAACTTTTAGGTTGGGTGTTTTATCTGCAATTACCTATAATTAGAATATATGAGGGTAAAAGTTGAGGAAAGGTGGCACCTGTCACCTTTATAGTGCATAGGTGACCATTTCTCTAATTTTTACTTTCTAACCTTGTAGGATCTGTTGATGCACAAAATTCCATTTTTTTCATGGTGATGTTAGGATATCGTGGTAACATTTTTATCCTAATCTAACCACTAAATAATAATGAACATCATCCATAAGAATGCCTTATGTTTGTTGTGTTGTTTGTAACTATGAGTATTATTTGTGATTGAGTAATATGTTAAGCCACCAATTTTAAGCTGATAAAATCTAGTAAAAATATATGATGCTTCATTAAATGTCTACTTAAAAGATATAAATTTTGGGAATGTTAAAAGTTATCTATATATGTTTTGGAGGTGTTTACCTGGACTGTGCCAAGATACAGGGTGTAAACCATAGTTTTTCACTCCGGTTGTAAATTATATTAAAATAGATTAATGGTGTTGTACTTGAGTGAAAATCAGTCCACACATTACCCTATGTCTCAATAAAATTTTGACCAATTTTGGGGCAATTTGGGCAGGTTACCAAGTTTATTTTTGAATTTCCAATTTTTTAGAGTCTAGATAACTCTAGAAACAGCCCATCCAATGACCTAAATTCTAAAATCTACTTAGAGCCATTTACAAAGTAAATTGGGCCAAACTATCAATGGGCTTAAGCTCCTTATGTTAGATAATTAGGCCCACTGACCCAAGTCTCTTTGGAGATCTTTAGCCCATGAACGAACTGTTACAAAATTTGTGTGTGGCCCAGGAACATTGTTCTAGCACCTTTAGGGCCGACCTTAATAGGCCTTGTTCCCCTTTATGGGCACTTGTTCTAGGCATGGTGGAATTTACCTATGAAACTTAGAGTGTCAGGACTCACCCATTCATATTTCAGCCCATTTGGGCATTGTTAGGCTTATCCGAAAAATCATCTGATAAGCTCATTTGACTAAAACACTAGAATTGATTAAAACACACTAAGTGAAGATGAAACCAAAACCTTAATTAAATTACCTAATAAGGTTTAACATTTCACTTAGGACCTAATTAAAATAATTAAGTGATTGTAAAGTGTTGAGATTGTGTAGAGGTTTTGGCAATGTGACCCAATTCTTATTCGGTTTCATCTCTATACTAGGTATTGCGGGTGAGGTCACTAATTAAAATACAGAGCTCTACTCATCCAAGTCCGTAAGACTCTCCTTTGCTTCATTTTTGTTTAACTCCCTTCGTGTCGAGTTTAACCACGTTTTAGACGTACGACGACATCGGTGACGTTTTATTAGATCCCTCCGATGATGGGTGATGTTTTATTAGATCCCTCTGATGATGGGCCATTTAGCCGTGTTTCTTTTTGCACATATTTAATAAAACTTCAAGGTTGAGACCCCTTGATGGTTTTTGAAAATAAGATTTAGAAACTAAGTATTAAATTTTTTCCCAAGCCTATATGTATAAATATGTGGGTTTACAACTTTTATGAGTAAGAGTGTATATGAGATGTATGGACCGCACTTGTACTCTTTCAAACCCTGAGATAGTGCGGAGTATGAGGGTATTGCGTAACATAACACATTTTCAGAATTTGTGGCACTAACTTAACAGTTTCTTTGCCACTCTAGTACTGTGGTAGGTGTAATATGAAGGATGTTAGGACATAAGTGTTATATGTATGAATTTGAATATTAGCCATGTGTGTCAGCACTTGTTTAAGTGTGTTTGCTTACCGCCTAGTGTGAGGCAATTCTAAAGTTTCCTAAGTTTCTTGTGGGTAATGGAATATACATTTGCCAACTTGCTATATTTTTAGTTGTTATTCGGATCGATAATCAAATTCATTTGATGTGGTTTTCTATTATATATAGGTAAGGTTCCCTGGCATTGGCCGACTTAGGTCCATGGATCAAGCTACTTAGTAGCAGTGGTGGTGGGGGCTATGTTTTATGTTTTGTGCTCTGGACTATGTATTTTGTGGATGACTATATGATGGACATGTGCCTTAACTATGTGAACCTTGTATGATTCGAATGTATGTTATGATGGTGGTGATAATATGTTTTATCCTTATATTATTATTTTTGACTGTGAAGCTATAATACTTTGGGGCAAGGTTAACTATCGTCTGCAGGGTATATAAGCCCCAGAAGTCCTGGAACATGATGAGGATTTAAGTTAGGTATACAAAACATATTTGATTGTAGCTGTTTGTGTGTTAGAGTAATGTGGGTGGAGGAGTTTACGGTTCAAATCATTTGAAGACCTACGTGAAGTCTGGGTACTTGAGTTTGATGCATAGGGTATGCAGAACAGGCAACCTCGACCCTCGTTTAAATACTCGCATCATCTTCATGTAGCTAATAAGAAGACCTAAGTGAATCACTTGAACTAAGTAGTAAGAATATGATGCATCCAACAGAATACTACCTCAAAACTGTAGCGGGGGTGTGCTTCTTTCATAGTTGGGAGTGATCATCGCATTTTTAAAGTCACCGCTTATAGTCGTAGGGGTGGTTCTACCTCTATTACGGTTAGGGGTGTTCATATATAATTACTTTAAGTTTAAGATCCATTTTTGTAATATGAATTCTACACACATTCTATGAAAACCAAGTCTAGAGTCCATTTAAGCCTCCATAGAGGTTTAGGATCCGCTTTCGTAAAGTGTGTACATGATAGCCCAACAAACAACTTCTAAATTATAATATCACAATTTAGTCTCTCCCATCAAGCTAAATTACGGTTTTAGAGAAGTGTTCAGCACATTTGGCCCTATCACCCCTCCTCCAGGCATGACATTTCATATTTTTTGTAATATATATATATATATATATATATATATATATATATATATATATATAAAGTAGACAAGATGCCCTAAGACCAATATTATAGATGGATTTTAATTTTAATTTTATTGATAAAGTAAAATAAATTATAATAATTTAATATATTAAAGATAGATGGTAACTTTAAAGGCATAGTCTAAAAGTTTAATTGAATGAGATGATAGAATATAATAATTTTGATTTTAAAAAAATTTGTTGTATTATGATTGGCAAAATCTCTTTCTCTTAATTTTTTTTCAGCGCATGACTTTAAATTCCTCTTTAATTTATTAATTAGTAAGAGTAGATATGTGGTTAGATGTATTTGTTGGATGTGTTCTCTTTGGGATAGGTCTAAGGTTTGGCATGAGTCGAGTTAGCTCGCGAGTTTTTGTGACTTAAATCTGCTTGATTCAAACTCGATTTATTTTAAACTCGACTCGAAACTCGACCTAAAAATCAAGTCGTTTCAATTATAATAGAGTCAATTTCTAGTTATATCAAACTTGAATCTATTTGACTTGAAAAAATTTGATTTGACTTAAAACTTGGCTCGAATCGACTCGATATCTAATATAAACTATTAGTAAGTTTTTTTCTTCAACAATATATGAATAATATAATATTAAAAATGATAATTTGGTATAAAATAATTAAATCCAAACAATCTAATAGTTATTATATGATAATCAATTAAGGAGAATATCATTTATATATTTTTAAAAAATAATTAAAAATATTACATTTTAGAGAACAAACTAGATCTTCAAACTTATGGTGATGAAAACTCGAACAGGACTTATGCTCAATTTGAGCTTGATCATGCTCGATTCAAAACTCAAATTAAAACAACTCGAAACCATATAATTGGAAACTTGATTCTTTTATCAAATGAGCTGAGTTCGAGTTGTGCAAAACTTGACATGACTCGACTCGTGCCTAGCCCTAGAGAGGTCCTAGCTACGCGGAGAGGCAAAATGGTCTTGGAGAGATTGAAAGGCTTTAATGTGAGATCAGTGGATCTTATCGATGGAATTGGATTTGCTCTAAGAAATCTGTTGTAAAAGTTCTCTAATTAGTTTAAATTACTACAATTAGAAGAGAATAATTGTTTGTTACAATTATATTTTTCAAACTCATTGGAAAGGCGCCGGACCATGTCAGTATTAAACCGAATGATTTTAGAGGGAGATTAGTTTGGACTTTTCGTGTAAAGCTACGTTGAATAGCATCGGCATCGAATGATCAGATTTACTAATCATTTGTCTTGTGAGTGGCTTTTGACATTTGGAGATATAGTAAGAAGCCAGAAGGTTTTGGCTACTTCAAAGTGGAAGATTTGTTCGTTAGACTCTATATCGGATTGTCCATGTTCTATTTGATCTTACCGGTACTCTACTCTGTGTTGTCCCATGATTGGTATATATGTTGACTCTATGAATTTGTTCTCTCAATATTATAGTTGGTTTATAATCATGGTGGATATAGAGCGGGCTATTTGTATCTGGCTTTATTTTGTTCGTTTTAGGGGAGGTTTTTCATATTATGTTGGTGTGCCTCCTCTATTTGTTGCGTGTGTTGCTAATATCTGCGTGTGCTACATTTATCACGGATAATTGAAATTCGGTCTATTCCGAACAATATCTACTCAAGCACGCATACATTTGGCCGGGCTGACAGCTACGTAAACAACAGGAACGAGGAGTAAGATGACTATATTTGGTTACATCTAAATTGGGATCGCACGGAACGGGGCGCTCCAAATATTGCCCGGTGCCCACAATCCCTCATGCCCACTTACGGACGACTCGTATCCTTACCCACATCATTCCAATTGCCCTGCCTATTCTTCAAAACTAGGCAACACGAGGGATTATGGGCTGTTTATATTATAGACATACTTTACTTTAATAAATAAATTTTTGTTAGATAATAAGGTAGTTTAAATTATTTAATATCTTAGAAATAGTTTCTAATAAATTTTGACTTTAAAGACAGATTCTAATTAAATAAGAAGATAAACTATCATAATTTGATTTATTAGTTTTAAAATTTTGTTATATTTTAATTAATCAAAACTCCCATTTTTAATTGGTAATTGATATTTACTTTATTTTTTAATAATAATAATATTAATAATAATAAAGGACGGGAGGCTGTACTGCAGCATAGCCATCTTGGCTGTGCTACAGTATTTTAACAGTTGGATTTAATCAAATGGCTGGATAAAAAAAAAAAATTGGGTCGCGTCGTCGCCGCCGCCGGCCGACGCGACGCCACACCCTGCCCCGCTCGTCACCACCCTCGGCCGACGGGGCGGCGACGTACCGCCTCTTCCCCTGCCGGTCCGCCGCCCGGCTGCCGGGCGACACCACCCCCAACCCGTTGGGGCCGCTGCCCCGCAGCCACCCCGTCCCCTGCCCGCCACCGCGCCGGGCGACGCCCCCCCCTCCCCGCCCGCCCGCCACCCGCCGCGCGACGCCCCCGTCCCCCGTCCCTCGGCCCCCACCCGCCACCCAGCCGCGCCCCCTCGGCCCCTGCCCGCGTGGCGACCCGTGACCACCTTGCCGCCACCCCCAGACCAACCCCGTCCCCTGTCGCCGCCGCCCCCCCAGCCGTCGCCGTGGCCGGGCACCCTTCCCGCCCCCTCTGCCGTCGCTGCTGCGGCGGCGCAGACGGCCCCCTCATTTTTTTTTTGATCTTGGCCGTTGGATGTTATTCCAACGGCCAAGATCAAACTCCAGCACAGCCAAGATGGTTGTGCTGGAGTATAGGAAACTTATTTCCATAATAATACATAATAATAATAATAATAATAATAATAATAATAATAATAATAATAATAACAACGACAACGACAGTTAGCCAAAAATTTGTGCGAAGAAAACACTATATATTTTTAGAAGATAATGGTTATATAAATATTGAAAGTAATTTTAATCTTATATTAAAATAAGTAATAATCTTAACCAAATAAATATCAATAGGTAGAAACTATAATTTAAGTAAAATTTTAATAATTTAGTGAAATTTATTATTTTTAAGATTTTATAATTTAAAGAGAATCATACTCTTATTTCTTAAAAATAAATAAATAAATAAATAGAAATTCCAAATTATATAAAACTTGTAAATTATTAAGTACGTATTATTAAGTAAAATTTTTTAATTTAAGTAATATGATTATAAATATGGCAAACTTTATCAATTTTTTTGGAATTCTTAATTTAGGTAGAATTATACTCCGACACTTTTCTAATATTAAATAATAATAATTGAAATCTTGAATTAAGTATATTACCGTACCCTTTATTTCTTATTTACAAAAATATTAATTTAATTAGGAAATGCTATGTATCTTCTAATTATTTTATGATATTATATTTTATTTTTTATCCATAAAAGTAAATTAAATTATATTTTAATCCTTTATTATTACAATTAGAAGTAGCTAGAAAATTTGATGAAAATTCCACTTTTGAAAGAAGTATTTGAATTAAAATATGATCATTTGTTGTTTGATGGAATTCATTTTAGAAGTAGAAAATTTTTAATAAAAGTGTACTGCATTCTAAGTTAGTTTAAATTTATTTTTAAATCTAAATCACTTGAAAATTGTTAAATATGAGGATAATAAATAACTAAAAATTATATAATTTCGTGCATCAACGGACAACCAACTAGTTTTAAACAAAATTAGGATGCGAGGTGTTATTTCACATCTTATACAACTTGTGGGGACATTGCAGATTATTATCCAAGTAAAAGAAGATCAAAATAGTCTTATCTTTTATGAAAAATCAAAATAATGGCCATGAACGGGGAGAGAGTTCCTAGTCGCAAGTTACAGCTTTCGACAATCAGTCCGTTTTCTTATAATAAAAACAATCAATTTGCTAGTGCTTTAGCTTTTTGTATTTTCTTTTGAAATTTAATATGCAATTTCTTGGGTCAAAGAAATTCGACAGGATGTCATGCCTAAAGTTTTAATACACTTTTGCCGAATTAAAAATAGTAGGGGGGGGGGGGGGGGGGGGGTGCTCCCCCTCAGCCGCCCGCCTCCTATTTTTAATTTTAGCTTAGCTAAATTGAAATTTTAGAGTAATGTTGTAAATCTCGTATTTGTCAATTTAAAGTATAAAAACAAAGAAATATATACTAATTTTATATAACCTTTTATTTATTTAATTGAAAAAATAATGTAAATGACTTCGAGATGACTCCACACTATGACATGACAAAATGAGTCTTTGAGTTTTTAAATTAAGATAGTGACATATTGACCATTGCTGATGATCAATTCTAATTTTAGAGATAAACTTTAATTGAATAAATGATGTTAAATTCCAATTTCAAAGATAACCCTAATTTAATAAGAAGTCGATAGGTTCTAAATCTAATTGTAGAGATAAATTCTATTTTAACTCAATAAAGAGCAAAATTATAATATTTTAATTTATTGTTTTTATTTTTATTGTATTTTAATTAGTTGAATCTTCTACTTTTCATTAATTTTTTATTCCCCTTATATTATGGTCTGCATGGATAGTGAAAAAAAAGAAAGAAATTGATATGAGAAAATTAAAAAAAGATTTTCTTTTCATTTCGTCTCGGGTGTTTGGTTAGAAAGAGAAGCAATTTTTTATAGTAGTATTATCAAGTTCTCTAATTTCCTCGTAATGTTTTAAGAAAATGGTTTTTGAAAAGGCTTTTTACTGCGATGGAAAACACATTTCTTTATTCACACTTTCTTTTATGCTAAACAAGCAAAAAAAATGAGCAAAAGACTTTTCTCACATTTTCTCTCTTTTTCGCAATCCAATCAGAACCTTAATGTATAAGAAATGATAATCAAAGTTCAATTCATTCTGTGCAAGAGTTAAGAGACAGCAGGCCCAACTAGATTTTTTATAGTTTAGTTAAAGTTTGGCAAAATAATGTATTTATTAAAAGGACAGCTGCCAATAAGGAGGTCCTCCCCAGAGGTCACCAACATCTAGGTCATCCATGACTACATATATAGATGACAATTTTAAAACGCAAACTTTATTAATCTGGCTCTTTTATAAATAATAATAATTGATAGTAAAGATAAGGTGACCTTACGTAAGGGCACCTCGTACTATCTTTTGGCATATATTAGTTCCATAAGAAAGGTACCACTAATAAAATGTTTAACTTGAGTTTGAGATCAAGGAAAGCCAAGGTTTTGTTAATCAAAACTCCCATGAACTGGTTGGACTTGTCATATAACCATTTGGTTTGTTTTTACGTAAGGTTTTGCTTAATAAATTTAATTACTACTTCACTTAAAAGCTTAAGCCATTAATGATAGACGTTCTTCAATATCTTGTTTAAACATTCTTTGGTGCATGTATGCCTCTTTTTTTGGGTACTCTAATTGTACATGGACTAGCAAGAGCTTTCATATTTTCTTCTTTCCATGGGATTTTAACTCAGGCTTTTGACTTCAATACCATATTATTGAATTACTGCTTCACCAAAAAGCTTTAGTTATTCGTTAAAAAAAAGCTTTAGTTATTTTTAATGGAGAGCATTCTGTAATATTCAATAGTTATAATTTAATCTATGACAATATATATAGCAAACTTTGATTAATTTTTATATGTATGCCAAATTTTATTTAATGTTCCTTTTTTTCCCAGGCTTATTTAATGTTCTTTAGTTTCACTGGGCTCCATATGTACGCACATATGTGGAAGTGCTTTATTTACGTTGGTCATAGGCCTCAAGAGTCTCAGACCGGTGACAGGTGAAAGCGCAGTAAGGGCCTCGGACAAAAGTTTATGACATGAACTACTCTAATGTGTATTTGTTTGCAATCGAGCGGAAGCTTGAACGTGCAACAAATTTACAAATTCATGTTAAAGTTTTTTTTAAAGGGTATTTGACAAAGATTTTTTTAGATTAATTCAAGTAAATGTTTTTTCAAGGTTTAAGTAAATGTTTTTTTCCATGCAATTCAAGCAAAAGTTTGTCTCATCTACAACAATGTTAATTAAGATTAATTTAGTCACATACTATTATAATTAATTTTATTTTAATAAGTTTTTATCACCAAATATTATAAATAAATAAAAATCACTATCATTTTTTCAAGCTGTTTCGTTTGATTTGTGTCTTGCAAGTTGCAATGAAAAGAAGCAAGCCGAGCTCAGCGCAACCTCTACTCGATCATAAGATGAGGTGACCGAGGTGACATCTATCATTTCATTATATGTATTGTGGCTCTCAAATTATTAGCATACTTTCCTTCAAAGTTCTATTGTTAAAAAAATTGAAAGAAATTATTGATATATTGTATTAATAAGATTGAGTAGGAAGCCGCCAAAACTTTATTAATTGGAGGAAGAACACTGTCGGTCGACAATGATAAATAATTATTTAAATAAGATTACAAGTGGAAGTAAATTTGGTAGCATGGAACTTGTACCCCAATGATTGTCCACTAATCACATACATTTTTATAAAACCTGTTCGGTCAATCCAATATTTTTACGATTGATTTGATTTTTGGCTCAACTCGGTTAGCGATCCCTAGTTCGACATGTTGGTGCTAAACAGGTCTCTGTGTATAATATAGACCTGGGCATTAGGCGTATCCGATACTGAGTATTATCCAGTTGACCCTAATTGGTGGCCTTATTGTGGTTTTGGGTATTTTAATTAGTCTAGGGTCACGTGTCACGTTAAAGTCGTGTCGAATACATCGCTGGTGTACCCTCTAGCCATAGTCGTGTTTAAAAGCTGTCCTGCCTAATTTTCTTCTTTTTCTTCTCTTCCTTTCCTTTCTTTTTGCCCTTTCCTTCCCTTTTTCTTTTTTTTCCTTGCCATAGCTAAGCGCCGACTGCAAGGGTACCTTCCTAGCGCTTTTGTGCCCTCGAAATAGGGTGTGTACATGCTTTCTATGCAGCTCAAGGGCGCCTCCAGGTGCCTTTGTGCTGGCACAAGGTTAGGTTTTTTTTTTAATAAAACCTAGCCGCCACCTTTTTCTCCCCCTTTCTTCAACATTGGCCGCCCAACTCTTCTTCCTTCCCTCTTCCCCCCTCTTTTCCCTCATTTCTCCTCTTTTTTTCTCCTTTTCCTCGCTTTTCTTCCCCCTTCTTTTCCTTTTCCTTTGGGTATGTTTTCTTCCATTTTCTTTGGTTGTTTTGCATGATTTGCATCGATACATATAGATTATTATTTGATACATGTTAGATAGTTATAAAGATTTAATTTTTATATAAAGTTCATATCTTTATTGATTTTTGAATTGTGTTTTCTGTGTTTATTGATTGTGCATAGTAAAATGCTTCCTAAATCACATAATCAAAGTTATGAGAATAAAAAGATCTAAATTTTATAATTTGGCCCCGTCCTAGTCCCCTTGGATCACACACCAAATACTGATTAATTAAATAAGCAGCGTAATAATAATTTTCACGTGTGCTTAACTATAAAACGAACTCACCATGTGATCTTAATTAAATTCACAATAAAATTGATTTACTAAATGATATAAAATTTGATTAATAAAAATTATTAACTGCACAGTTGGGTTCGGTGATTATGACATCTCAATTCGCTTTACAGTAGCCAAGTGAATCCGTATGATTCGACATCTATAAGTTCCAGATCTCAATTCGCCTTAGCAGTCTAACCGTTAGGTTACCAACTAATTTATCAGTTAGACCAGATTATTTTAATAATAATTTTGATATTGCACTACTATGTAGTGTGTTAGGATATCTTAGGCTTAAGTGTTCAAATCCCTGGACATACCAAAATCTTTTGATATATCAATTATGTGGGTTTAAACTAAGTTGATGTTCCTAATATATAAAGATTATACTTATGATTCTACCACATGGTTCATTAACTTGTTCAACTTGTTTTACGATATTAGTATTCACACATAAACGCAATTTCAGATTTATTTATTTAATTTTTTATTGCATGTCATGTATCTTTGCATGCATTTATCATACAGGGTTGTATAAGTGTTTGCATCGCTAGGCCGCTCAGAGTTGGGCTACTTGAATTTTTTGTACCCAGATTTTTATGTATATTATGTTTTCGGATTTTGATGCACACGCAAGATGGATGGGACACGAGACATCACTGAGGGGCCTGGTCGGTACCCACTTTTGGTGCTCAGTTGATATACATGATATCAGCTTACTACCTACTCACAGTGTATATATTTCGACATGTGTATGCCTTCGTCAAGTATATCTGGACTGAGACATGCTACAGTGATTATTAGCTTAGCCCTATTGGCAATATTACCTACATGTTATTGTGAGTTATTATCTAGTTTATGTGTACAATAACAAATAATTATGATTATGATTAGGCCTTATTGACCACTTACTTATGATCAGTGTGTTGTGGAGAAGTTGTTTCATTTTAGCACCCTGTGGATAACTATTTTATCCATTTGTTAGTATTGGGGTATTTTCTTACTAGTTATTTGAGATTCAGAGACACTCATTGTTGATGTGTTTCTTAGATTATGTAGGTGAGTAGGCTTGACATTGGATGGTATAGCTGGACAGATCATGAAGTGTAACACCCCATTTTGGTACACCCGTGAACCAACCTAGAAATGTTACCGGCGACCGAACCATTTGCTTAACTACTTGATTCGGTTATGCCGACTCGGATCTACCCTCGGCTTCTTAAGATGGTGATGAAATGTTGCAAAACATGGATGGGATGTTTGGGTTCTAATGTTGCTCTTCATGCATGCTATGATATGCAAACAAGCATACAAACAAACCAAAAACGTTTAGTTCAAAAGAAATATCAATTTTTAAAATAACACAGACAGAGTATCCCCTAAAAAGTGCAATAGTGGACACCTTGTTAACAACAAGCAGTATATATTTTCGATAATAAAAATCCACAACCACAGTCCAAGCACAATATTTTCTACACATTCTAGTTGTGCTTACTTTCCTCATCATACAAGCTGAGTTTAAGCTCTATTGCTCGTGTAACACTTCAAATCCGGTTGATGCTTGAAAACTGAACCGGAATGCCACTGGTCCCGGCTAGGTCAGCTGACTTGAATCCAACTCCTGCAGATCTACTCTCAGCGTTTCAAGATGGAAGATGCCAATCACTATACATGGATAAATGCACAAAAATAAACCTAACAAGCTACTAGATGGATGACATGTCAACCAATTTACATACAAAATAATTATGATGAAAATCGATAAGATTCGTAAAATAAAATAGACTAAGTTTTCCCTAAAAGTACAATAAAGGGCCACCCTGTCAAATCAACATGTATACGTGTATATATATATATATATACACACACATATCATAGATTTTCATTCACACAACTTTCTAATCTAGTTTATAATCATTCTGAAGCTTGGGTCTCGACCTACCTGTGCATTGTATTTACAATTTTCATCAATTCTAGGTCTTGACTTACTCGTTGTACTTATTCAATGTCTAAACATATTTATTAACATGTCATTGTTAGCAATCTTTCTAGTGCAACATACATCATATCACACCACATCATCATGTATTGCACTTCATTACATTATCCTCAAAATATTAAACATGCTATCATCTGACATGTGTGTATGCAAGAGATGTCACTACTCCTCTGTCCAGGCTTTCTCATCATGATCATCACCTATATATATTATAGAAACACCTACATATATTAGTAACTAATATCAAACTGGCTATGAGAGCAAACTATCATATGAAGGAAAACATTCATATAGTTCTCATGAACTCTCTAAAGGGCACCTACTGAGGAGCCACTGGGCTGCGGACCTGGTAGCATCCTGAACTGACTGCTCTGCTGCTGCTGATTCTTCTCAACATTATCTCATTTTATTTTTTGGTCTCATAGGACTACTAGTGTATCCTAAGCCCTCTCCTTACCTCTACAATTCTCCTGGACTTGAGCACGAAAGCCGAGTACTCTCAGGTAGCCTTTAGTACCCTTTGAACCACAAGTCCGGACATGCGTTGTACTAAACAGTACCTATAAACCTCTACATTTCTTCAGGTGTGAGGAACTCAAAATGGGAGTTGTCAAGATCCCTCAGGATTGGAATAACCTGATCACTAATCCAGAGCCTCCTTTGACTGGCACATGCACCCGCTCATGGTACATACGAGTCGGTTTTCCCATCTCTCATCTCACCGAAATGCGATAAAATTATATATATATGCATGGGAAGGGATTTATACAATAGGCCCGAAGGCAATTTGTGGTGGATCTTTTTTGAAAACATATTCGAGGGATCTCATCCTTCAGGGTTACTAATCCAAAAACTGGTTGATTAAATGGTATGGGTTAAGTGGGATCCGATAAAATACCACTTAACTTGTCCTGCAAGTAATAAAACGATATACAATAGAATAGAGCGTAAAATAGGAAACAAGTCATAATGAACCTGGTAGAAGCTCTAATCGTGCCCACACGCCTAGGCAATGAGCTCCTACTTCGTACCTACACATCAAGACTAAATATTAACGCCTAGTATAATGCATGAATGCTACACTCGCCATCAATCCATACAAGACAACATCTATTTATATGCATTTAAATTCAAACTATAATTCACTATTATCATCCGTTAACATGCATTTAAATTTAAACCAACACTTATTTACACTCGCACCACTTGCATCACAATAAAATTATAAAATAATTCATTATCAAATAAAATTGGATAAAATTCTATACCTAATCATTAGTCACACGGCGATGGCGACATGGTTGCGGTCAGCTCAAGTGAGGATCGTGGGGAGAGGGAAGGGAGAAAAAGGAGAAGTTGGGTGATGTGAATGGTGGCGGCTGGCGTCGGAGGTTTGGAATAAATAAGTGCTGTGGGGGGGGGGTAAAACGAGTGGTTAGGAAGAAGGTCAAGAGTCATCTTGTAAGGTGTCAGGGGAAGAAAACGAGTGGTCGGGGAGGAAAACAAGTGGTTGTCTCGTAATTAGAACTTGACTCCGACTTGAGAAAAATAATACTAACTCGTAATAATTCTAAAAAAAATTAAAAAAATAGGAAAAAATCTCATAAAACATAATACACATCACAACAGTACAATGACATGCTCTATAACTAATAACCCACCCAAACTGCTCGTAGCGCGTCCTAATGTGTCATTCGGCTTAAAAATATTCTACGATCTAATTAAAATAAATAAAGAAAATCTGGCGTACTCTCATATATTCTGATAACTCATTCTGCTGTTGTCTTATTGAAATTATCATCATATACTTGGGCACACATGACTCTCATGGTTCATAACACAAGACCGGCCTCGGCTAGGTACAGGTGCCTGATTGAAAATAGCGGTCGAATCGACTGGTTCTGACTGTAAAACCTTGACTCGAGTCATAGGTTTTACAACTCGCTTGTTCATTTTCCATTTTTGTATTTTCATTCATATATAAAATATCTATAGCAGTGTATAGGATAGCATTCAAATTTCATTATTCACACAGTTCAACACATTACCAATTATAGTCGGCAGGTACATGTTTACCCGATTTCAGTGCTGCTCCTCCGCAGTCTTAACAACTCTCATTACTCGTATTTCACACCTACATATATAATAAAGAGACATTAGTAACAAGTATTACCGGTCCAAAAATAACTAATAACAAACTGACACAGGAGAGCTGATCTTAGCCCTCTATATCCTTCGTATTACTTCTGGCCCTAAGTATAGAGGTCGAGTACTCTCAGGCATGTGCCTTTAGTACTCTTTAAAACCACAAGTTTAGACATGCATTGCATAGTAGTACTTATAAACCTCTACACTTCTTTGGGTTTGAGGAACTCGAAGGTGGAGTTATCAGGATCCCTCGGGAATGGAACAAACACTCACCAATTCCAGACCCTGCTTTGACGAATGCAAGCCCTATCTCAAGACGTGGCAGTCAGTTTTCCCTTGTCTCACATCTTACTGAAAATGCGAAAACTACATATACATAGGCTTGGGTGGGGAGTTCAATATAATAGGCTCTGATGGCATCGTGAGCTAGATTTGAGTTTTAAAAACAAATTCAAAAGATCTCATCCTCGATGGTTATTAATTCGGAAATATAATCAGCTAAATGGCCCTGTGGAAAGGGATACGATAAATCCACCACTCGACACGTCCGCTTACCTGTTAAAACAAAACATGATAGAATGAGACAATAAATTGAGAGCAAGTCCTAAACAGACAAGGTAGAAGCTCCAATCGTGGTTGCATGCCTATGCAGCAAGCTCCTACTCTGTACCTATATATCAAATCTAGATGCTAATACCTACTAATTGAATGATGCATCAAACTCATCCTGAACATCACACTTGCAGTACAATCATCATCTATCAAATAATCAATAATCCTCATCACAATAAAAATATCCCTAGCTCATCATATTCACACCGATTTTATTATGTTTTTTAAAGTTATGTTGCAGTCAGTTAGCATGCTCATATTTAATTTACTTAATTCGATCATTAGCATTCATTCAATATCAATCAAATCATCACTTCATTCACAATTAGGCCTTCATCACGACAAATAATCAATCCTAATATGCCATGATAACAATCATCAATTTTAAATAATTAAATCGGAGGTAATTATACCTCTTGTCATTGGCGACGATGATTGACGGCAATCGACGATTGGTTAGGGTTTGGTCGCATGTCTCGAAGCTAAAATTCGATGCTCGGCGGCATTCGAAGTTCAATTCGGTTAGATTGGATGAGTTTGGCAGAAGATATGACAAATTCCAGTAAATCTAGTTTTCTGGCAATTTTCAACAGTTTCGCCAGTGTTTCGGTGGCTTTCCAACAGTTTCTTGGCAACTATTGCCAGCGGCGACTAACTGGCGGGATGGTGGTGGTATGGGATACCATTGGCACCTGCTCGACGAGCCTGACACATCTATGACATCAACGAGGTAGATGGAAGTAGTGGCTTGCCAGAAAATGGCAATACAAAGGCGGTCGGTGATGGGGTGAAGAGATCTGGCCGGGATGGGCGGCGTTGCGCTATGTTCTAGTTGAGGAAGGTCGTGCGAGGGTTGGCGACGTCGAGACGGCGACTAAATAGCGGCGGTGACTAGATGGTGGTGGCAACAGTTTCCGAGGACTGGATTGGTGACGGGAGCATGGCACAAATGCTCAGCTCCCTCACGTCGTGGAGGCCGGGCAACGGTCGAGAAGGCTAGGGAACAACGGCGACAGGACCAGAGGTTGGCGGTGTCGGTCGGTAGAGCTGGTGGTGGGGAAAGAGTGGTGAAGCGTCCAAGGGTTTGGGGGGAGTGAAGCATCGGGAGGGAAAAATAGGTCGATGGCGATATTGTAAATAAAAGTTGACTCGACTTTGACTCGAGTCAAAAATAATAATTAACTTATAATAAATGTGAAAAAAATCCAAAAAGTAGGGAAAAATCTCATAAAATATAATATACACTATAAAATCACAATGATATGTTTTATAACTAATAACCTACCCAAACTGCCCTATAATGCGTTGTAATACATTATTTAGCCTAAAAATCATTCTACAGTCAAATACATTACAAAATTACTTCATACTGTCATATACTCTGATAATTCATTTCTTATCATTTTTTTGATGTTATCATCATATACTCAGGTACACCTGACCCTCATAGCTCATAAATTACGGCTGACCTTAACTCAGCACGCGGTTTATTAAACTAGCTCAACTCGAACCGACGGTTGAACCGATTGGTTTGCTAATGTAAAACTCTAACTCGAGTCACGGGAGGAAGACTCTTGTGGATGTTGGCCGACTTTTGGTGTTGTGGGCCTTTGGCTTGTTATATCGTGTCCCTTTGGGACTGCTTTTATTTTTGATATATATGGCATACTTATGATGATGTCTTTAGACTACGGACTATGTGATGATGTTGTGGTCATGTAGCTTTGAGACTTTTGCTGTGAACCTTGCTAGCTTATGCCTCATGATATAAAGCATATCATCTGTCATTTTGTACTAGTTTTTATTTATCTCACTATATTTTCCTTGTTTTGCATACAAAATACTTTGGGTACACAGGTCAAACTTATTTTGTGCAAGTCTCTTCAAGATCCGAAGTCTTGAACCTGATGGTTAAATAAATATAAAAGTACGTAAAATCATATTGCTTGTGCAGGTAAACAGAGCAAAGAAGGAACAAAGGTTGGAGGCACTTCTATGATTTGTAGTTGTAAAAGAAGGGCCAATGTGAAGACCAGGCAAGCCAACAGCGTGATGAATGTGAAAGTTTTGTTAAATGTATTAAGAATGGTCTGAAAATATGGTGTAGCACTTTGGAAATGTTTTTGTGAATGACAGATGATATTATCAATTGTTCTGTGATTGTTTTGTTATTCAATGATAATTATATAGGTTGTCTAATTTTTTTTCTATCATCCTATTTAAAGGAGAAACTCTGCAGGATTTTCTCATAAAACTTAGTCTCCTCTGTAAAATTGACACATTTAAGATGTTTTACTTGCATAAGCCAAACCCTAGGTGTCTTGCATGAATTTAAGTGTTGTCTGCGCATTAAATTCCCTCGAGTTATGTCTTTTGATGTCTTGAGTGGTTAGGTCTTTCTTTTGTTAGTTTTCATTTTAATAGATTATGAATTATTGTCCCGAAATTTATTAGTTCAATTTAGTTTGCTTTATGGGCCAAATCAGGGTGTTACAACATTGTCTTGATTTTCTCAAACTATATATTGCTCCTTCCACCCCCCCCCCAAGCTAATTATATATATTCTAATCAATCCCTAGGCACTAATCAACATTACAAACTCATGATTTTTATACTCACTACAAAAAATTTATGTTTTTTCCACAATTCTATATACTTAATATACACTATAAAATTACCACTAGTGGAAAAATCCTCATTTGCCACTGAAATTTTTAGTGCTAAAAGGGTAAATTTTAGTAACAAAAGAGTGTTTGTCAATGACTTTGTCGCGAAAAATTTTGAAGACAGAAGGTTTCCCATCTAATAAAGCTACATGGCAAAACGGTAATAAATCATCACTGAAATATTTTAGGTTTAAAATATCACTAAATTTCTGTGACAAAATGGCTGCAGATAGTCACTGGATATTAATGGCATAGATCTATGGTAAATATTTATCATCAAAGTTCGGTAAGAAATTCTTTGTTTTTAATAATATATCGTGGCACGCTACACTCGCATGTGGGGCAAAGCCAGGGTGGTGCCGCGGGGCACATGAGTGGTGGGCGGTGGTCGTGGTTGCCACGATGGTGCACTAGCAAGGGCGTGACGACCACAAGGGCTGAGGGGTGGCCGCGGTGTTACTCGGGCTGAAGTAGTGGCGTGGACTAGATGGATGTGGACGTGCAACAGATGAGGTGGCTTGCGGCCGAGGTGGGCAAGCGGGGTTTGGGTTGGCTTGTTGGTGTGCGAAAGTGGCGGTGAGATGGATTGGGGTGGTGGTGTCACGCCACTGCCGAGGTGGTAAGCGCGGGGGTAGATTGGGGTGGGGGAGGGGAGAGGTGGCTGGGAGGGCACCCTTGCATCTAGCGTAAGTTGTGTGCCCCTCAGTGTTGACACCCTAAGGCGATCAGGTGTAAACACAAAGACAGATTTTTTATATAAATATATAAATTTTTTTAAAAAATATTACAAGTTTTTAAATAAATATAATAAATATTTATTTAATTTTATCAAAAAATATAATTGTATACAAATATTATTAGTAAATTTAATTTTAGTAAGTAAAATTTTTAAATAAATTATTGTATTTTTTATAAGATTTCTTTATAAAAAATAATAAATAAATAAATATCTATATATAAAAATCTAAATCATGTAAGTATTATTGTAAAAACCTTTAATTCAAGTAGTGTAATTATAAATCAATTAAAATCTATGAATGCTTTTAAAAAGTTTAATTTGGGTTAACTTACACTCTAACACGTTTCGTATAATAAATAATAATAATAATAATTAGTTATTATTATTATTATTATTATTATTATTAAAAATTAAGTATTACTGAGGTCATACAACTATTGTCGGGCCAAAATATCACAATGAAAGGTGGGAAAAAAAATACCCTACCTTTTAATATAAGGGGGTTGTTATCATGAAATCTTCAACCACCACCCACCACAGCTACTTGTTAACTTTGTACATGGAGATCATTATTAACTGAATTAAGTATTTACTTTATAACATTGACGACTTTCTAACATTCTTTGTATTTAAGTAACAATGAGATATATATAAAATTAGCCTAAAATGCTAGTAAAGTTTTCAATGCTTCCACAGTGTATTTAATTCTAATCTTCTTAACCATACTTTTTATTTTTAACTAATAAAATGAAATTTTAGGGCAAATAAATTGACTCATGATTTTTTCAAGGAATTATGTATTAATTTACTATCTAATCCAGTATGATGTACTAAAATCACTTCAAATTAGAGCAATCATACAAATATTTCAATCATACTTGCCCTAAACTTTGGAATAAATTAATATCATGCTTGTACAGGGTGACAATTAGTCATATCATGAATTGAATTTAGACTTATTTGACTTGGCGTATACTATGGAGTGAAGTTGATTTAGAGTACTCTGATTTATTTATAATAATTTTTAAATTTAGTAAACAAAAGATAATAATTTTAAATTACAGGTAAATATTGCTCTTTTTGACAATTGAAATCAATAGATTAAATATTTTCAGTATTTTAAAACATTTTGATTTAGTATACCGAAGGAAAATATTATCATGTTCATTGAACATTTTATATGACTTGTTGGCAAACAAGTCAGAATAGAGTTATCTGCGTAGTTTGACTTGGAATAAAAATAAATTCAAAAATTAACAACGTAATATATTAAGTCCTTCACATAAATCACACATTTTATAAGATGACTTGTTAATGGATTGTAACACAAGAACCTAACCTGGGACAAAAAACACACAAGGACCTAATATTAAATGATGGTTATCACTGGGCTAATGTTGTCTGTTGCTTAAAGATTTGTCAAATGACCTAAGGGAGTCCGAAGAGGAGACATGCCCCCATTATGGGTTGTTAATTGAGCGAGCTAGCTCGTGAATATTTAGCGTTCGGCTCGGCTTGACTCGACTCGAAACTCGATATTTAAATGCTTGAGCTCGAACATGACTCGAACTCGAATCTTACGAGCCGAGCTTGAGCAAGGTCGTGTTCGACTCGACTCGACTCGGTTATAACTCGAACTCGACTGAATAAAATAATATAATAATATATTTTTATATATTATATATATATATATATATATATATATATACACACACACACAATATAATAACAAAGAAGTGAGATAGTTGAGATGGTAAGTATTCACCTTGATGACCTCAAGGTCGTGAGGGACTTTTGACTTTTAATCGAGCTCAAGTGTATTCGAATACGAGTCGAGCTAGAACACATAAAAGATATTCGAGTTGAATTCGAGCATGTATGTTTAAAACTCGTTCGATCTCGAGTTGAGTTTGAACGAGTTTCGAACTATTCGAGTTGAGTTCGAATACAAGTTGAGATCAGCTTGCTCGCTCGATTAGCACCCCTACCCCCATATACGTAGTATTTTGTAGAAGCTTTCTTCTCTCGTGGGCCTCCAGCCATTTGAAGTGGACAATGAACTATATTAAGTCCTTCGCATAAATCACAGGTTTAATAAGATGACTTGTTCATGGATTGCAATACAAGAACCTAATCTGGGACACAATTGCAAAAATTGGCCGATTTAAATCGGATCGGAAGGATTTTGTTTTAAAAAGCATGCAAATCGATCATGGTACAAATCTGTCCATAAATCGGCTGATTTGAGAGGCCGGGGGACCGGGCGGGGGAAGGATGGGTGGCGAGAGGTGTGGGCATGGGGGAGGCGGTAAAGGTGGGGGGTAGGGGGAAAGAAATGGTTAGTAGAATTTTCGTTATTAAAAGTTGACTCGATCAAGTAAAAAATAATAATTAAATCCAAATAATTAACAAAAATCTAAAAATATGTGAAAAAATACTATAAAAATATAATATATACCATAACATTAATATAATATTTTTTATAATTAATAACCCACTGATATTTACCAATTTTTATCTTATTTTTCATGAATGGGTCAAATTCAATAATTCCCTTCCAATCAAATTCAACGTTCAATCCCAATTTTTACAACTATGATCCCAGACAAAAAAACAACACAAAGACCTAATATGAAATGATAATGGTCACTGGGCTAATGTTGTCTGTTGCTTAAAGATTTGTCTAATGACCCAAGGAAGTCCCATGAGGGGACTTGCCCCCATATATGTAGTATTTTATAGAAGCTTTCGACTCTCATGGGCCACCAGATATTTAAAGAGGACAATGAACCATATTAAGTCGTTCGCATAAATCACACGTTTCATAAGATGACTTGTTCATGGATTGTAGCACAAGAACCTAATCTGAGACAAAAAAAACAACACAAGGACCTAATATTAAATGATAATTATCACTGGGTTAATGTTGTCTGTTGCTTAAAGATTTGTCTAATGACCCAAGGGAGTCCCATGAGGAGACTTGCCCCCATATAGTAGTATTTTATAGAAGCTTTCGTCTCTCATGGGCCTCTAGCCATTTAAAGAGGAAAGCAACTAGATTGAGACGACTTTATGTCAATCAAGTCATTGCAGGATAATATGGATTAAGCCTAGAGTTCCCAATAGCGGTTGTAAGGTCTACCCAGCAACAATTAACTGCTGATGAGCTCTTGCTTATCACCATCATTTATCTTCTTCTTTAGTGGCCTATAATAAACAAATCGATTGATCTGCTATTTTGTATGGACGCATTGGCTCTTACAGCTTGCATCTATCATCTTTATGTTACCTTGATTGAATGTTAAGGATTAGCCTGTAAGAATTATTGTTTTTTGATGAAGTTTGTTGTTGAAAGTTCTCAATGGGTACAGGGACATTGAAAAGTCCGTAATACTGTTTTAGGAATGGAAGATGAGTTTAAAAAGTTTGTTTGGAAACTCAGTTTCTACAAGGCTGAATGTTCAATTCTATGTGTATATTTCGAAGTAGTGTTCAATATGATACATTGGTTGTGCTCGCAAACATCCTCTCTTATCTAGGTCGTAGTTATGATACGTAAAAGAAAATGTACATGTTGCATGTTATATGTCGAGAGCAAGCGCGTTTCAAATAACAAAACCATTCTTGTATCTGTGTATTACGTAACACTAGTATATATTATGAATAGCCATTACTCAACTTCCGCTCCTAGTCCAACCACTCCGCCTGCAAACGTCAAAAGTGCAAACTGCTAAGCTCCTCATGAACCTGCGTCCTGATTGCAAGTTTGATTGGTCTGTACGTTGATTAATTTGTAAAACCCCTTCAATCATGGCGATTCTGGTTTTGCTTACTGTGCTCCATAAGACCATGAACGCCGACCATGGATTATTAACGCAGGACTCGACTCAACATGCTATAATTGTGTGGAGCCGACTCAGAATCAATTATATTATTTATTAAATTATATATGAAGTTAATTAGCATATTTTGCTTGTGACACTTTTAATTGATAATTATATGATTTACGTTATTTTAAAATTTTGTTGTCCCTAAATTAAAAAAAATGAAACGTTTGATAAACTTAAATTACTTTCGGATAGTTTGAAGGAGTCATCCGTGAATTTGACCAGGGAAGCTGTAGAGTAGAACACACTCTGGGTTTTGTAAAGTCAAAGAAGTTTTCTAGGATGCCCATAATTATTCTCTTGAGAAGACTACAATCTAGATATTTAGATCTTGACATATTGTACTTATACAAGAATTTGCTAGCTATACATTATGTATTCGATTGGTCTAATTGTTTGATTAACGTTTTAATGCTAGTTGATCACAGTAAGCCACTCTCAATGGACAAGATCCAGTATACTTTGCTAAGTGATGCATTTGTTCTCGAGAATCAGCCAAATAAACTTGAGGCATTTGGGTGGGTCGACAATAGTTCAATTTGTCTGCTGTTAATAACCCATGCCAAAGATGATCATTATGGCCTCACATCACAAGTATATCTCAGGATGTTAACTTGGGAGGGTCTTTTGTAGTGTCACTTCAGGAGTCAGGTTTGATAACATCTTCTCAATTATTCTTCTTAATTTGCTGTATGAAATATGATATTTGATCCTAGTCGACAGCACAAACTGATTGAATACAACTCTAAACAATCTATACTGCTAATTTCTTTCTTTTAAGTTCTTCCTAATAATGTCATGTGACAAAAGCTCAACCGGATTGATAAAGCGCCCATAAAAGTTTTCAATTTTAATGTCATTGCCATTGTACATACATAGATATGTACATAGGGCAAGCTGATAATTTTCAGATGTTTATGGTAATTAGGCATTATCATGTTTGCTTATGATCCATCCAATGCTGACCATCTTGTATAATTACTGATATTCATAGTGTACAAACTATCATCTAGTCATCAGTGTTCCACATATTATCGTCTAGGCTATCAATTTCAGCATCGACATAATGTTCATGCTAAGGTTGACAATGGAAGATGATAATATAAAACTCAAGCTTTTCACCGGATGATTTTAATATCGGTTTGGTTTTTGATCCTGGATTGAGTTGTTTTGCCCGACCTTTTTCACTGCATGCTTATATATGGTATGATATGCAAGAGCCTCGACCATAATCTCCCAGAGTGCTTGGCACCGCCCTATCAGACAATGCGTTGTCCCTACTCATATTTTTTATTTTTTATAGTCAGTCTAATTAAGTTTAGGACCATGTCCCTCGTGAGTCTATATCGTTGTCTTGTATTTAGAACCCTTTAAGATAGTTCCTAAGCCCATGGGGCCCACAACATAGTTCTCAAGGTCATCCAACTGCCCTATGGGTGCGAACCCTAGCTGAGCATAAACTATGCCCTGTGCAAAGGTGCCCTATTAGTGCTCATGCTTTGGTGCCTGAAGATTTTTCCTGGCTTAGTTTGGGCGCAAAGGCACCCTGCCAGCGCTTCATGCTCAAATTAGGGTTTCCCACTTTTTCCCAACCCATACAAAGGTGCCCTGAGAGTGCCCTTGCGCCTTGGCACATGACCGAACTTTATGTGCAATTTGGTTCACTCCACCTTGCGTGCTTGGTAGAAGCCAGCTCCAAGGTGCCTTGGCAGCATCCTCGCACTGGGGCCTGTTTTGTGGCTATAACTACCCCCTCATCTCCGGCCAATTTTACCCCTTTGCTTCTTACACCTCCAACCTCCACCCACATCCTCCTCTCCTCCACTTCCTCCACCACCCTCCTAAACCTCTTAGAAGTGGAAGATTTTGGGGTAAGAAGCCCAAGAAGACCTCCTCCTAGCCCTTAGTGTGGTAAAACTCCCTCATTTTTGTCTCTTCCCAAAATTTCTATATATGTTTGTATACGGTTTTGATGTGTTCTTATTTGTCTACTATTGTATTCATATATATCTATTTATTAGGATCGTGTTAGGCTTGGAATCACATCATTTGCATATGTATAAAAATAGTTATGATTTTTGTATGATAAATGTATAAGGATATGCATTGTTTTGGTAGATTTTATGTATCACATGATGTACAACTTCATTTTGCATGATTATTATTTCATTATGCTCATTACTAATAGATCTACATGTTTTATGCAGATTGTTTTGTTTCATTATGCCTCTATAAGCATGTATGAGAGCTAAACGTGGTGAAAGGCGACGACTTTCCTTTTTACAGTGACCTGGCCGTCCATTTTCCCAATTTTTACACATTGTTTGAGGTCTTCTTTTGCGACAATATTTTGCTTGATTCTAGGTTGGTATTCTCACTAACTAATTATAAATTATAGGCTAAATAAATACCACTAAGGGCTTGAACGAAACCCTAAAAACTGGAATATGCATGATGTGTGATTGTTGTGCTATGCTGTGGTATGCTATTTTGCTATTTATTGAGCATGCAAAAAAGCACCATGAAATCTGTCAAAAAATCACATAATGACTTAATAAGTGTCTACTGGAATTCATTAAATTTTGGGTTATGTTAAATATCATTTAGTTAGTTAATTAATTAGGTTTTGTGGAGTAAACAGGAATGTAAGGTAATGCCTTAGCTCCTTAGCTCTGGTTGCAAAATCTCAAAACCTAGTTGTTTGCTGGTAAAATTTCATGGTAAAATTTCATTGTATTTTACCTAAACCTTAGGTTGTGCCCTTATTTTATCATCCTAAAATTTGGTATCCATTGATTATGTATATATTTTAGTAGGAATTCACCAAGCTGTGTAGGTACAACCAACTCTAGAAATGTCCTAACTAATGCCTCCCATTCCCTAATCTATTATGGCCTAAATAATTTGAATTTGGATCTAAAAGTTTAGAGGACCAAATACCACTATGTTGGCTACTTAGGCCTAAAACACATAAAGACCTACTAAGTGTTTACTGGAACTCAGTAAATTTTGGGCTAAGTTAAAAATAATTTACGTAGTTAATTAATTAGGTTTTGTGGAGCCCATAGAAATGTGGCGTGAAATCCTAATTCCTTAGCTCTAGTTCCAAAATCTCAAAACCTAGTTGTTTGGCGGTAATGCTTCCTTAGATTTTACCCACACCTTAATTTGTGTCCCTATTTTATCATTCTAAAATTAGGTAGCCATTGGTTATGTAAATTTTTCGGTAGAAATTCACTAAGCCGTGTAGGTCTGCCAACTCTAGAAATGTATTTGCCAATGCCTCCCATTCCCTAATCTACTAAGGCCTAAATACTTGGAATTTGGATCTAAAGTTTAGAGAATCAAATATTATGGTATTAGATAACTTAAATATTTTACGCAGGCCCATTTAGAGTCTCCAAGCCCATGGACAAATCTTAAGAAATTTGGTATGCGACCCATGAACACTGCTCTCAACACCTTAGCCTTGAATTAGTGGGCCTCGTTCATGGTGTTGGCCCATGAGCGAGCCCATGGAGATTTGTTTGTATGAGCCTTAGGAAGTCGGGGCCCACTAGTCCAATTTTTAGACCATTTAGATATTGTTTGCCCCGTCAGAAAAATCGTCCAGTTAAACCCATTTGATTAAGTTAGGGTTTGGTCCAAAGTGGGTAATTTTCCATTAAGTATATTTGCAACCCTTAAATTAATTAAGTTAATTAAGTATTTTACTTATGTGCATGTGTTGAAGTATTTTAGTACTGTGCATGTTCGGGTTTCATCTTTTTACCAAGATACAGTTAGTGAGCTCGCTAAGTTAGAAAGACGAGCTCGACTCATCTAGGTCTATAGGATCCACTGCTTCACCTCTGTTTAACTCTCTGATTGAGGTTTTCAAATGAGTTTTAGGTGCAAAATGACGTCAGCGGTGTTTTATCAGATCCCTCTAATGTCGCACCATTTAGACAAGTTTTGCATAATTTAATAAAATTAAAAGAATGAGATCCTTTGTTGATTTTCAAACTAAAGATCTAAAAAAATTATAATGTAAGCCCCTACCTAAATCTAGTATCTAAATATTATAGTTTTGCGGTTTTACGGATAAGAGAGTGAATAGTATGAAGATGTAAGAATTATAATAGTACTCTTTTACATCTTAAGTGCAATATATGAGGGTATTGCAATGCAGCATGTTTGTAAAAATTGTGGTACTAACTTGACATTAGTCCAAGCCACCTGAGTACCATGACGAGCGATATATGAAAGATGTGAGGACGTAAATGTATAAATATGTATTTATGAAGGCATTGAGTTGCTCTGACTTATTTTTTATGTTGGTTGTGTCGGTCTATGTTTATTGCCTTGTGTGGTTTTATAGAAGTTTCATGATTTTTCATGGGTATTAAGATACATATTTGCCAGTATTTAGTATCAGTAGTCATTTTTAGGCTGATATTCAAACTTGTTTGATTACTAATAGATTTCCAATATCTATGTAGGTGAGTGCCTATATTAGTGGGGGATAAGGTAGACGGATCGAGATGCTCATGGCGGAGGATGATACCTAGTGTTATGTATTATGTAGATTCGTGTGATGCATGACTTATGTATTTTGGGATTATGAGACTTATGTATTTGGGAACCATGAATTATGAGGTGTAATATGTAGTGGGTAGTGCCCTAAACCTTATGTTATTTAAGTTGGGTGCATATGTATATTCTGTATGCCTTAGCATTATTTTATTAGTATTATTATTATTGTCGTGTAGGGTGTTAATTTTGGGGCATTCTAAGTATCATCTGTAGTGTGTGTAAGCCTCAAAGTCTTAGAACTGATGTTGGAATAAACCAGGTATCCTAAATATATTTGGTTCTAGCTGTGTGTGTATGGCAGAGTAATGTAGATTAAAGGAGCATACTATTATCACTGCTTGAAGGGTCTATGTGAAGACCAATTGCTTGGGTATAATGCCCTGACACTTGTTGATGCATGGGTCTTTGCATTTAATTTTGACTAACAGGAAGTTGGAGTAGGTAACCGCGAGTCTTGTGTTGAAGCTTTAAGTTTTGTATAATCTAAAATAAATCACCTAATTCAAATATTAAAACTAAGTATAAGAACTGGATCAATTATTCGCATTATGAAAAACCCAACCTTTTAGCTTCATTGGAGGTGTCGCCTTTGTGTAACTCAGAGTGATCATTTCATCTTTAAAATCATCCTCTTAGTTACCGAAGAGCTGTTGCCACTCCTGTGGATTGGAATGCTCGTGTTAGGAGCTTTAAGTGTAAAATACTTTATATGATAGTATAATTAGCATGCATTGTATGTATGCCCTATAAGGTTACCGTCTTAATACTTCTTGAGGTTTGAAATCTACTCCGCAAAGTAAGTGTGAAAAGTAGTCCAATGAATAATTTTTAGAATTATAACATCATGGTATGGTTCGTATCCAGGTTGAAAGTGGTGTGTTACAAGTAATCTTCAATTTATATTTTTCTTAATCACAATTTTGATATCTCCCAAATTTAGTTTCACATCTAAATACCTACTTGTATAAGATAAAAAAAGGTCTTACATCTACTACTTACATACGGGAATAAAATTCAGTGGGGCGTATAGTTCTTTATCGTGACCAATTGAAATGATTTATCAATTTGTACTCCAGTAAGATCATTACAAATAGTATCAAAGTTGTTAGAATAGTCTCACGTCTCTTTCTACACGTGGGTTTTTAAGCCTTTCAAAGTGACTAGACACTTTGGATAGAAGCCTATGAACTCATTTCAATATGGTATTAGAGCCAACCCACTAATTGTGGGCACATTCTCCTAGTGTGTTTGTCATGTTCGTATTAAAGTTTAAAAGAGGCATGTGTAGAGAATTTCAATCATGTTTATAAATGTCCACAAAAGAGGCGTGAACGTAGGTCCTCATGGAAAGTCCAATGGGCTTGCACGCGTGAGGGAATGTTAGAATAGTTTCACATCTCTACGAGAGAAGAGTGACATATTTTATATATATGGGTTTCTAAGTCTTCCAGAGTAGATAGTTATTTTGGATAGGAGCCCATGGACCCACGTTAATAAAAGTCAACCTAAGACCATGTTGGGTAGTGAGCTTTATAGAAAAATAGTTAGACTCATGAGGTAAAGAGAAAAATTTCTGAGGACTAAATTTTTTGAAATGATAGGAATGGTGAATCTCCAAAAATTTAGTTTTCACATCTATTACTTGCGAGGTAGGAGAGGAAGATTCAATATAGTAGCACCAATATATTGGTGGGGGTATAATTATAGACGTTCAACTTTGATTAATTATAGTTGAAGTAAGGTCTTGACCTATCAATTTGTACTTAGTTTATTGATAAAGGGCATGCTAATCACATTGAGCAACCTTAAGCTGATCATGCTACTTGTTAACTACAAAATTTTTCAAAATTTCCCCATTGACAATATAGATAAGAATCGATAGTTTACACCCCTTTGAAACAAAAACATAATTACTCATACACCCTTTATCTTATAAAATACTCTTAATTCACAAACACTATTAACAAAAAGTGAATAGAAATTGATATAATAAAATGATCCAAGATATAAATAGAACTTTCAGTGAATAAAAATACAATAAAAATAAAGAAATAATAATGTAAATTATTATAGTCTATACCTTTATTTAATTTGAGTTTATCTCTAAAATCAGCATCTATATCATCTTATCATTTCTATCTCTAACATAGGCTGTACGTGGCTGGTTAATATGGCACAATGTGCTACAAAAAATTTGTGTTCTCCATGGTTCAATGAACTTAAAATAGGCTATAAAATTGTTAAGTGAAGTAGGATGGCGTAAAGTTTCTACACAATTTTAGGTGAGGAACAGGAGATGGGGAAGAAAATTAATATAATATAATATTTTTTCTCCACGGTTCTTATAACTAATAATCGCAAGGACAACCTGTAAGGAAGTCCCTTATTGATTAATACTTGGTTAACCAAAGGGCCGCACAAGAGGTGCAACGCTTTAACTGATGCAGTATGATTTAGTAACGTATCCTGCTGAGCTAGATCCAAGATTTCTATCACTGTATTGTTTATCTCATTACCAATATTTAAGTTGACTGCTGGAATACATCGCATCAATCTGTGTGGAAAAAGTTGCCAAAAATATTTCTCCACAAAATTTTATTGGGTGTGGAGCAAAGTATGTTTTCGCAGTAATGCCCTGATGGTCATGCCATCACATCGAATTATGTCGACCATCTCCCTGTGCTCTATCCTTTGCAATTATTCTCTATTATTATCATGGTTTCGTAATACCTTCTGTAATGACCTCAATTATTTTCCAATAATTAGGCCCATCACTACTATTAATAATGCAAGGCGTTTCTCCAATTACTATCCTGTCATGGCATGATCATTTTAGAGGTAGAAAAACTCTTTACTCTATGCGAAGGAGCAGGACGAGGTTTACAGCTAAAGAGGACAGTGTTAAAGATGTGGTTTCGAGAATACATTACCACGTCAGTTTTACGAAAGGATGTTTTATCTTGTGATTAGCATAAACAGGTATAGGAGGATGGATTACGTTGTTTTCAATTATAATGGGTGTCTAATTATCTTTTCAAGACTGGATCAGCAAGGAGGAACCCTGCCCAAGAATCATAACTAGAAGAAATGTGGTAAGCGATCGGTGCATCAAGAACAATAACCTACAAGGAGGTGTTGTTTAATTATTTTGAAGACGATGACAAGTAGTTGGAACCATATCCGTTTTTTATTGTTACTTCAATTTAATAGTGTTTAGTTTGAGGGTCTTTAGGTTTTCTAGAGTTATAATTACTAGGCATAGATGTAGTGCACGTGCTTGCGTCAAAGAATTTAGGGGTGCCTGTCGGAGCTTTGTCAGGTATTGCCCAAAGTAAAACCATCACTTAAACTAAAGCTCAAACATTTACCATATTATTTTTTATTTGCAATTCCATAGCCAGCTATTTACCGCGTAAATAAAACTAAAACCCGACCATTTATTAAATGGGTACTTATTTAACTATTTAAATTATATTCTTAAATAAAAAAATATTCAAACTATATAATAATAATGAATAATAATAATAATAATAATAAATGTTCTAAGAAGTGAAACTAAGTAAATAAACTATTTTATAAATACAAATGAGATATTTAATAATTTTACTAATAAATATTAGTTTTAAAAGTCAATGAGATATTAATTTTTATAATTAAAATTGTAATTTAAGAATCAGTTATTGAGTGCCAGGTACCCGTCACTCTCTTACAAAATCTGACCATTTATTTCTGATACCCCTTATGAGAGTAGATATTAAAAATCATATGGGGAATTGTTAGAGAAGAGTAAAGCTAATTATGAATAATTTTTTTATAATTGATTTTTTGAAGAACAATTATAATTGAATCTGTGGAATCATTGCTATATCTCATATAGGGATGGGTTGGGTTGAATGTGGATAGGATATTACTATATTCGACCCAAATCCAAAAACCTAAACATGAATCGGAAAATTGTATCTATTTTATTTATCATATCCGTATCTGGCCCAATTGAATAAAATAATATACATAATATAAATTTTAATATAAAGATAGATTAAAAAATATTATTTTTTAATATTTTAAATTATAATTTTTTAAATATCACTTATTCGGATTGAATACAAGTTAGATCACGACAAATCCATATCCAATCCAAATATTTTTGGATAAATTATATATTTGAAAATTTTGAATATAAATAAGAGATATGGGATATCAGAACCCATCCCTAATCTCAAATAAAATTAATTAATTTATATACTACTTGTTTTTTATTAGCAACCCCCTTGATTGATCTTTCAAACATAGGAATCATCCTTCAAGTTGACCCCAAATGATCACCCATGACCTAAAGAAAGAAAGAAAGATTAAAAACACCTATTACAAGGACAAAAATCAAAGTAATAGTAATTATCAGTTAATAGACAAACCACCATCATCAAAGAAATATAAATTACAACACTAATGTAAAGTGCATCTATTCCACATAAAAAAAGAGCATACAATACTCCTTAAAAAAACAAAAATCCAATTCTCTATTACAGCTGAAGTTAATTTTAAATTCTCAACAAATTGTACAATAAGTGATTAAAATCACTTTTCCCACATAACTTATAGAAAAAACTGTAAAATCTTAATCATGCAATAAAACAAAATTTTAATAAGGCCAATCTGCTGAGACAACCATAAAAACTCCGCAATGCAAAATGATAGATTCTTGACAATATGTCAAAGAGTAGAACCGGCCTATAGGTGTCAAAAGCAATTGTATCATTACTGTCACTTAAGAACAGCTTTCACGGCTTTCAACCTACTACATGATAATACCAATTTCTCCACTTCTCAAAGCCTTATTCAAAACATAATCGACAAAGCGACATGAATAACCGTAACGAATTATAAGAAGTTATCAAGTTATATAATCATGCACAAAAAATACAACACATGATTTATTATACATGACCAAATAGTAAACCACAAATATTACACTTGATCTTTGTCATCTAACAAAGAGAATCACACAAGCGAACACAAAATAAAAATAGATATATTAAGAAATATGTAACAAACAATAATCCTTGTATGGTAGCCATAAAGCTCCACCATACATGTTGTAACAACCCGCCATTTTTTACAATATTGTGGGACTAGCTGGCTAGGCGTTATACGAAATTAAACCAAACCAACCCTGTAATGACCAGCCTTAACCGGCCCGGGCGTTATTTATACGTTACATGATTTCTATTAAAACCATAAGTATGACTCATTCAAAGTAAATTATAGTTAGTCAAGACACAATGACAATAGTCCCACAGCCTTAGATCGTTTCCCAAAGCCACATGTAGAACACAAGAAAATAAAAGGAAGAATAATTTATTATCCATTCTCCTACCCTGAATTCGTAAAAGAACCACCAACTATACTTTTATTCTTCCTTAGGTGAGCTGAAATCAAACAATCTTAATTAGCCTACATACCCATGTCGGAATCAAGCTCAATATAGTTCTATATGCTCTCACATCATTCTGATATTAAACGTTTGTCTCCCAGTTCATTCTGAAATTAGGTGGTCTCCCAGTTTATTCTGAGATTAAGTGGTCTCCCAGGTCATTCTAAGATTAGTCATTATTAGATGTTAGGTCCATTCTAACATGTCCATTATTGGCTGTCAGCTCCATTCTAATATATCCATTTTTTGGCTGTCAGGTCCATTCTAACATATTCATTATTAGCTTTCAGGTCCATTCTTACATATCCATTATTTACTGTCAGGCCCATTCTCACATATCCATTATTAGCTGTCACGTCCATTCTGACATGCCCATCAACAAAACAACTAAGCAATTCAAAGAATCCAAACAATTCTTGCCAATCGAAGGATAAAGCAAAGAAGCACACCCACAACAAAACAAACACCCGACCCCAAAGACTCGCAGCAGTTCATACCAAGCAGTCAACAAGAACCCCATGCATAAGACTCTACAGATCTAGCAACTTAGCATGACGTCTCTAACAAACCTTGCATGCAAGAATCCTAATGGAAACAAATAAGATGAAGGACAAAATACTCACGCAGAAATGGGGAGGTCGCCTGGGACGGAGATGAGGCAAGAAGAATTTGATGGCTAGGAAAAGTTTTTTTCCCCCACTTCAACGATCCCCTCCTCCTGCATATATATACACTTCAACCATTCCCTCCATTAAATTCTCATACCCCATCATCCACTGGTATTTTTAAGGTTCAACGAGCCCCTTTATTAAATTCTTACACCCCATCATCCATTCATGAATATGTATTTTCTAGGTGACCTTAAGTAGAACCATGACCGGTCGTCTTGATAACCAACCATATCGGTTCATCGATATTTATTTCATATATTTAGGTTCGAGTCTTCTAATAAAAATCATGGTTTTTTCAATCTCCCCAACTTAGAGATATTTCGTCCCCAAAATATTATAACAACAAGATAATTACTGGACTTTTCAAAAGGTACTTGAGTCATAAAATGTGAGCTTGTTGGAAACCGTGCTCTTATTCCACTTGTAACGACCTGCCATTTTTTACAATATTATGGGCCTAGCTGGCTAGGCGTTATTCGAAATTAAACCAAACCAACCCTGTAAAGGCCAGCCCTAACTGGTCCGGGCATTAGTTATATATTACATGATTTCAATTAAAAGCATAAGTATGACTTATTCAAAGTAAATTATGGGTAGTCAACACATAATAATAATAGTCTCATTGTCATAGATCGTTTCCCAAAGCCACATGTAAAACACAAGAAAATAAAAGGAAGTCCAATTTATTATCCACTCTCCTACCCTGAATTCAAAAAGAACCACCACCCATACTTTTATACTTCCTTAGGTGAGCTGAAATCGAACAATCTTGATTAGCCTACATAACCATGTTGAGATCAAGCTCGATGCAGTTCTATAGGCTCACAGTTCATTCTGAGATTAAAAGTTTGTCTCTCGGTACATTCTGAAATTAGGTGGTCTCCCAGGTCATTCTGAGGTTAGTCATTATTAGCTGTCAGGTCCATTATGACATGTCCATTATTTGCTGTCAGCTCAATTCTAACATAACCATTTTTTGGCTGTCAGGTCCATTCTAACATATCCATTATTGGCTGTCAGGTCCATTCTTACATGTCCATTATTAAATATCAGGTCCATTCTGGCATGTCCTTATTGGCTGTCACGTCCATTCTGACATGTCCATCAACAAAACAACTAAGCAATTCAAAGAATCCCAACAAGTCTTTCCAATCGAAGGATGAAGCAAAGCAGCACACCCACAACAAAACAAACACCCGAACCCAAAGACTCGCACCAGTTCATACCAAGCAGTCGACAAGAACCTCATGCATAAGACTCTAGGGATCTAGCAACTTAGAATGGTGTCTCCAACAAACCTTGCATTCAAGAATCCAAATGGAAACAAATAAGATGAGGGACAAAATACTCATACAGAAATGGGAAGGTCGCCTGGGATGGAGAGGAGGCAAGAAGAATTTGACGGCTAGGAAAAAGTTTTTTCCCCCTCTCCAACGATCCCCTCCTCCTGCATATATATACACTTCAACCATTCCCACCATTAAATTCTCATACCCCATCATCCATTGGTATTTCCAAGGTTCAACATGCCCCTTTATTAAATTCTCACACCCCCATCATCCATTCATTAATATGTATTTTCTAGCTGACCTTAAGTAGAACAATGACTGGTCATCTTGATAACCAACCATATCGGTTCATCGATATTTATTTCATAATATTTAGGTTCGAGTTTTGTAATAAAATTCATAGTTTTTACAATCTCCCAACTTAGAGATATTTCGTCCCCAAAATATTATAACAAAAAGATAATTACTGGATTTTTCAACAAGGTACTTGAGTCATAAAATGTGAGCTTGTGGGAAACCGTGTTCTGATACCACCTGTAACGACCCGCCATTGTTCACAATATTGTGGGCATAGCTGGGTAGGCGTTACTCGAAATTAAACCAAACTAACCCTGTAACGACCTGCCCTAACCGGTCCGGACGTTATTTATATGCTACATGATTTCAATTAAAAGCATAGGTATGACTCATTCAAAGTAAATTATGGTTAGTCAAGACATAATAATAATAGTCCAAAAGTCGTAGATCGTTTCCCAACGCCGCATGTATAACACAAGAAAATAAAAGGAAGTCCAATTTATTATCCATTCTCCTACCCTGAATTCATAAAAGAACCACCAACCATACTTTTATTCTTCCTTAGATGAGCTGAAATAAAACAATATTGATTAGCCTAGATACCCATGTCGGGATCAAGGTCAATGTAGTTCTATATGCTTTCAGGACATTCTGAGATAAAAAGTTTGTCTCTTAGTTCATTTTGAGATTAGGTGGTCTCCTAGTTCATTCTAAGATTAGGTGGTCTCCTAGTTCATTCTGAGATTAGGTGGTCTCCCAAGTCATTTTGAAATTAGTCATTATTTGATGTCAAGTCCATTCTGACATGTCCATTATTAGATGTTAGCTCCATTCTGACATATCCATTTTTTGGCTGTCAAGTCCTTTTTGACATATCCATTATTTTTTGTTAGGTCTATTCTGAGATGTCTATTATTAACTGTCAGGTCTATTCTGACATGTCCATTATTAGCTATCAGGTCCATTATGACATGTCCATCAACAAAACAACTAAGCAATTCATAGAATCCCAACAATTCTTGCCAATCGAAGGATGATGCAAAGCAGCACACCAACAACAAAACAAACACCCGACCCCAAAGACTCGCAGCTGGTCACACAAAGCAGTCAACGAGAACACCATGCATAAGACTCTAGGGATCTAGCAACTTAGCAGTGCGTCTGCAACAAACCTTCCATGCAAGATTCCTAATGGAAACAAATAAGATGATGGACAAAATATTCAAGCAGAAATGGGGAGGTCGCCTGGGACGGAGAGGAGGCAAGAAGAATTTGATGGCAAGGAAAAAGTTTTTTCCCCCTCTCCAGCAATCCCCTCCTCCTCCATATATATACACTTCAACCATTCCCTCTATTGAATTCTTATACCCCATCTTCCATTGGTATTTCCTAGGTTCAACGAACCCCTTTATTAAATTCTCACACCCCATCATCGATTCATGAATAGGTATTTTCTAAGTGACCTTAAGTAGAACCATGACCGGTCGTCTTGATAACCAACCACATCGGTTCATTGATATTTATTTCATAATATTTAGGTTCGTGTGATGTAATAAAAATCATGGTTTTTTCAATCTCCCCAACTTAGAGATATTTCGTCCCCGAACTATTATAACAAAAAGATAATTATTAGACTTTTCAACAAGGTACTTGAGTCATAAAATGTGAGCTTGTTGGAAATCGTGCTCTGATACCACCTATAATGACTTGGCATTTTTCACAATATTATGGGCCTAGTTGGCTAGGCGTTACTCAAAATTAAACCAAACTAACCCTGTAAAAACAAGCCCTAACCGGTCCAGGCATTACTTATATGTTACATGATTTCAATAAAAAGCATAAGTATGACTCATTCAAAGTAAATTATGGTTAGTCAAAACATAATAATAATAGTCCCATTCTATATGCTCTCGGTCATTCTGAGATTAAAAGTTTGTCTTTCAGTTCATTCTGTGATTAGGTGGTCTCCTAGTTCATTCTAAGATTAGGTGGTCTCCCAGGTCATTCTGAAATTAGTCATTATTAGCTATCAGGTCCATTCTGACATGTACATTATTAGTTGTCAGCTCCATTCTTACATATATAGTTTTTGGCTTTCAGGTCCATTTGACATATCCATTATTGGTTGTCAGGTTCATTCTGTCATGTCCATTATTTACTGTCAGGTCCATTCAAACATATCCATTATTAGCTGTCAGGACCATTCTGAAATGTTCATCAACAAAAGAACTAAGCAATTCAAAGAATCCCAACAATTCTTGTCAATCGAAGGATGAAGCAAAGCAACACACCCACAACAAAACAAACACCTAAACCTAAAGACTCGCAACAGTTTATACCAAGCAGTCGACGAGAACCCCATGCATAAGACTCTAGGGATCTAGCAACTTAGAAGGGCGTCTCCAACAAACCTTGCGTGCAAGATTGCTAATGGAAACAAACAAGATGAGGGACAAAATACTCACGCAGAAATGGGAGGTCGCCTGGGATGGAGAGGAGGCAAGAAGAATTTGAAGGCTTGGAGAAAGTTTTTTCACCCTCTCCAACGATCCCCACCTCCTGCATATATATACACTTCAACCATTCCCTCCATTAAATTCTCATACCCCATCATCCATTGGTTTTTCCTAGGTTCAATGAGCCCCTTTATTAAATTCTCACACCCCATCATCTATTCATTAATATGTATTTTTTAGGTGACCTTAAGTCGAACAATGACCGGTCGTCTTGATAAACAACCATATCGGTTCATCGATATTTATTTCATAATATTTAGGTTCGAGTGATGTAATAAAAATCATGGTTTTTACAATCTCCCCAACTTAGATATATTTCGTCCCCGAAATATTATAACAAAAAGATAATTACTGGACTTTTCAACAAGGTGCTTGAGTCATAAAATGTTGGCTTATGGGAAACCTTGCTCTGATAGCACCTGTAACGACCCGCCATTTTTCACAATATTGTGGGTCTAGCTGGCTAGGCGTTACTCGAAATTAAACCAAACCAACCCTGCAACGACCAGCCCTAACCGGTCCGGGCGTTACTTATATGTTACATAATTTCTATTAAAACCATAAGTATGACTCATTCAAAGTAAATTATGGTTAGTCAAGACATAATAATAATAGTCCCACAGTCTTAGATCGTTTCCCAAAGCCACATGTATAACACAAGAAAATAAAAGGAAGTCAAATTTATTATCCATTCTCCTAACCTGAATTCGTAAAAGAACCACCAACCATACTTTTATTCTTCCTTAGGTGAGCTGAAATCAAAAAATCTTGATTAGCCTACATACCCATGTCTAAATCAAGCTCAATGTAGTTCTATAAGCTCTCAGGTCATTCTGATATTAAAAGTTTGTCTCTCAGTTCATTATGAGATTAGGTGGTGTCCTAGTTCATTCTGAAGATTAGGTGGTCTCCCAGGTCATTAAGAGATTAGTCATTATTGGCTGTCAGGTCCATTCTGACATGTCCATTATTGGCTGTCAGCTCCATTCTGACATATCCATTTTTTGGCTGTCAGGTCTATTCTGACATATCCATTATTTGCTGTCAGGTCCTTTCTGACATGTTCATTATTGACTGTCAGGTCCATTCTGACATGTCCATTATTAGCTATCAGGTCCATTCTGACATGTCCATCAACAAAACAACTAAGCAATTCAAAGAATCCCAACAATTCTTGCAAATCAAAGGATGAAGCAAAGCAGCACACCCACAACAAAAGAAACACCCGACCCCAAAGACTTGCAGCAGCTCATACCAAGCAGTCGACAAGAACCCCATGCATAAGACTCTAGGGATCTAGCAACTTAGCAGGGCATCTCTAACAAACCTTGCTTGCAAGAATCCTAATGGAAACAAATAAGATGAGGGACAAAATACTCACGCAGAAATGGGGAGGTCGCCTGGGACGGAGAGGAGGCAAGAAGAATTTGACGGCTAGGAAAAGCTTTTTTCCCCCCTCTCCAATGATCCCCTCCTCCTACATATATATACACTTCAACCATTCCCTCTATTAAATTCTCATACCCTATCATCCATTGGTATTTCCTAAGTTCAACGAGCCCCTTTATTAAATTCTCACACCCCATCATCCATTCCTGAATAGGTATTTTCTAGGTGACCTTAAGTAGAACCATGACCGGTCGACTTGATAACCAACCATATCGGTTCATCGATATTTATTTCATAATATTTAGGTTCGAGTCTTGTAATAAAAATCGTGGTTTTTACAATCTCCCCAACTTAGAGATACAACGTCCCTGAAATATTATAACAAAATATAATTACTGAACTTTTCAACAAGGTACTTGAGTAATAAAATGTGAGCTTGTGGGAAACCGTTCTATGATACCACCTGTAACGACCCGCCATTTTTCACAATATTGTGGGCCTAGCTGGCTAGGCGTTATTTGAAATTAAACCAAATCAACCCTGTAATGACCAGCCCTAACCGGTCTGGGCGTTACTTATATGTTACATGATTTCTATTAAAACCATAAGTATGACTCATTCAAAGTAAATTATGGTTAGTCAAGACATAATAATAATAGTCCCGCAGTCTTAGAACGTTTCCCAAAGCCACATGTATAACACAAGAAAATAAGAGGAAGTCCAATTTATTATCCATTCTCCTACCCTGAATTCGTAAAAGAACCACCAACCATACTTTTATTCTTCCTTAAGTGAGCTGAAATCAAACAATCTTGATTAGCCTACATAACCATGTCAGGATCAAGCTCAATGTATGTTCTATAGGCTCTCAGGTCATTCTGAGATTAAAAGTTTATCTCCCAGTTCATTATAAGATTAGGTGGTCTCCCAGGTCATTCTAAAATTAGTCATTATTGGTTGTTTGGTCCATTCTGACATGTCCATTATTTGCTCCATGTCCATTCAGACATGTCCATTATTGGCTCTCATGTCCATTCTGACATATCCATTTTTTAGCTGTCAGGTCCATTCTGACATGTCCATCAACAAAACAACTAAGCAATTCAAAGAATCCCAATAAATCTTGCCAATCATAGGATGAAGCAAAGCAGCACACCCACAATGAAACAAACACCTGACCCCAAATACTCGCAGCAGTTCATACCAAGCAGTCGACAAGAACCCCATGTATAAGACTCTAGGGATCTAGCAACTTAGCACGGCGTCTCCAACAAACATTGCGTGCAAGAACCCTAATGTAAACAAATAAGATGAGGGATGAAATACTCACGCAAAAATTGGGAGGTTGCCTGGGACGGAGAGGAGGCAAGAATAATTTGACGGCTAGGAAAAAGTTTTTTCCCCCTCTCCAACGATCCCCTCCTCTTGCATATATACACACTTCAACCGTTCCCTCCATTAAACTCTCATACACCATCATCCATTGGTATTTCCTAGGTTCAACAAGCCCCTTCATTAAATTCTCACACCCCATCATCCATTCATGAATAGGTATTTTCTAGGTGACCTTAAGTAGAACCATGACCGGTCGACTTGATAACCAACCATATCGGTTCATCGATATTTATTTCATAATATTTAGGTTCGAGTCTTGTAATAAAAATCGTGGTTTTTACAATCTCCCCAACTTAGAGATACAACGTCCCTGAAATATTATAACAAAAGATAATTACTGAACTTTTCAACAAGGTACTTGAGTAATAAAATGTGAGCTTGTGGGAAACCGTTCTATGATACCACCTGTAACGACCCGCCATTTTTCACAATATTGTGGGCCTAGCTAGCTAGGCGTTATTTAAAATTAAACCAAACCAACCCTGTAACAACTAGCCCTAACCGATCTGGGCTTTACTTATATGTTACATGATTTCTATTTAAACCATAAGTATGACTCATTCAAAGTAAATTATGGTTAGTCAAGACATAATAATAATAGTCCCGCAGTCTTAGAACGTTTCCCAAAGCCACATGTATAACATAAGAAAATAAGAGGAAGTCCAATTTATTATCCATTCTCCTACCCTGAATTCGTAAAAGAACCACCAACCATACTTTTATTCTTCCTTAAGTGAGCTGAAATCAAACAATCTTGATTAGCCTAGATAACCATGTCAGGATCAATCTCAATGTAGTTCTATAGGCTCTCAGGTCTTTCTGAGAATAAAAGTTTGTCTCCCAGTTCATTCTATGATTAGGTGGTCTCCCAGGTCATTCTGAGATTAGTCATTATTGGCTGTTTGGTCCATTCTGACATGTCCATTATTAGCTCTCAGGTCCATTCTGACATGTCCATTATTGGCTCTCATGTCCATTCTGACATATCCATTTTTTGGCTGTCAGGTCCATTCTGACATGTCCATCAACAAAACAACTAAGCAATTCAAAGAATCCCAACAAATCTTGCCAATCGATAGGATGAAGCAAAGCAACACACCCACAACAAAACAAACACCTGACCCCAAAGACTCGCAGCAGTTCATACCAAGCAGTCGACAAGAACCCCATGCATAAGACTCTAGGGATCTAGCAACTTAGCAGGGCGTCTCTAACAAACCTTGCATGCAAGAACCCTAATGGAAACAAATAAGATGAGGGACGAAATACTCACGCAGAAATGGGGAGGTTGCCTGGGACGGAGAGGAGGCAAGAATAATTTGACGGCTAGGAAAAGTTTTTCCCCCTCTCCAACGATCCCCTCCTCTTGCATATATATACACTTCAACCATTCCCTCCATTAAATTCTCATACCCCATCATCCATTGGTATTTCCTAGGTTCAACAAGCCCCTTCATTAAATTCTCACACCCCATCATCCATTCATGAATAGGTATTTTCTAGGTGACCTTAAGTCGAACCATGACCGGTCGACTTGATAACCAACCATATCGGTTCATTGATATTTATTTCATAATATTTAGGTTTGTGTCTTTTAATAAAAATCATGGTTTTTACCTACGTCTTTTCTCAGCTGGCAAAGCCATAGTTGTAACACCCCGTTTCGGCTCACCCGTGAACCGACCCGGAAATGTCACCGGCGACCGAACCGTTCGCTAATCTACTGGGTTCGGTTAAGCCGACCCGGATCTGCCCTCGGTGTCTCAAGATGGAGATGCAAACATGAAATGCATGGATGGGATGCGTGGGTTCTAACGTAGTCCTACATGCATGCTATGATGTACAAGCAAAATAAGACAATATAATAAATGAGAAACCAAAAGAAAATATATACTATTTTATGAAAATACGGTAACACATAATAATCTACCATGACATTCAATCATTATCTCATTCGTTTTTACCTGAGCCGAATCTGAACTGCAAGGCTCCCTACTCATTCATATTTATCCAGTTCATTTCATAACAAGTAATTCATTCAAGCAAACACATCAAAATTATCATTTACATAACAATAACACACCATCATTATACGTTACACGCGGCAGGTACATGTGTGCGCGGTTCCGTGCTGCTCCTCCGCAGTCCCGACAGCTTTCATCGCTCGCATTCCTCACCTACATATATATAGAAAAACCGTCAGTAACGAGTGTTACCGGCCCAGAAAATAACTAATATCAATCTGGCACAGGAGAGCAAACTCTCCTGTTGAATCAAAACCATATACTTCCTCAAGAACTCTCATCAGGGCACATACGGGAGCCGTCGCCCTCGGGTCGACAGCGTCCCCCTATCTTTCACATTCTCATACCTCGGCCATTTCTCTATTGCTTCTCGCATCAAATCTCATTCCTTTCCGCCCTCTGCACCTTCCATATTACTCTTGGCCTTGAGCACGAAGGCCGAGTACTCTCAGGCAGTCGCCTTCAGTACCCTTTGAAACCACAAGTCTAGACATGCGCTGCAATGCAGTACCCGTGAACCTCCACACTTCTCCGGGTTTGAGGAACTCAAAGGTGGAGTTGTCAGGATCCCTCGGGAATGAAACGGCCCGCACACCATTCCAGAGCCCACTATCGACACACACGTGCCCGCTCGCGTAGCACGGTAGTCGGATTTCCCTCATTCAATCTCTCACAGAAAACGCGAAAACTATACATATATAAAGGTCTGGGTTGGGATTTATACAATAGGCCCGAAGGCAACGTGAGCTGGATCTGAAGTTCGAAAACAAACTCGAGGGATCTCATCCTCGAGGGTTATTAATCCGAAAAATCGTTGGCTAAATGGCCCGAGTTAAGTGGGATCCGATAAAACGCCACTTAACTCGTCCTGCACATGATAAACCAAATACACAATAGAATAGCGTAAATCAGAGAACGAGTCCTAAACGGACCTGGTAGAAGCTCCAAACGGGTCCACGCGCCTAGGCGGCGAGCTCCTACACCATACCTACACAATCAAGCTAAAAACTAACGCCCGCATGATGAATCACACATCCTATAGCATGCACACACAATCAACACAATCACTCATCAATCAACACACATTAACCTATATCAATTCTAGCAAGTCTACTTAGGCTAGTTTGCATTAGATCATGATCATCGCCTAGTTACCCTAATTAGTTTCTTAGCCTCCATTTTTAACACCACTCAATCAAACAAATTTCATATTTTATCCTTAATCAAATCTACATTTATATATATTATTATAACACACACACAAATCCTGCCATGCAATTCTAATAATTAACATTTTTAAATAATTAAATTAAAATAAATTATACCTCGCGTCGTCGAAAATTGGCGACGGCTAGGGTTTCCGTTTCGTGGCTCGAAACTCGAATTCGGCACCTAGCGGCGTCCGAAGTTCGATCAGATTGGATCGGGTGCGTTCGGCGGATGATCCGGCGAATTTCCCACGAATCCAATTTCCGGCGGTTCCGGCAGTTTTCCGGCGAGTGTCGACGGTTTTTCGGCGGATTCCGGCGGTTTTCCGGCGATGATTCGGGACGGAGCAATCAGGGGGTCTATCGGCACCAGCTCGACGAGCTTGGTCCAATGGTGGTGTCAAACAGGGTAGCCGAGGCGGCGATGGCCGTTGGCGGCGGCGTTGAAAACGGGCGGCGGCGGCGGTGTGCTCCGATCGGGGCTGCGGCCGGCCTCGACGGCGCTCGGGATGGTGGGGGAAATGTCGGCGACGGCGAGGGGGTGGTCGTCGGGGTCACAGCGGCGACGGCGCGGCCCGGACGGCGGCGGAATCAGGCTCGGAGTGGCGACGGCCGAGGCGGCTTCACGGAGTCGCGGCGGCGCGCTGGCAGGCGATCGCTGGCCGGGGTTGGTCGTGGCGGCACGGCGACGGCACGGCAAGGCGGGGCGGCGTCGATCGGCGGCAGCACGGCGTCGACGGAGGCGACGGCGACGAGCACGAGGGTTTGGGAGGGGGTAAGTGTCGGGAGGGAGAAAATTACCCTCAATGGCAGTTTCGTAATTAAGTATTGACTCGATTCCTACTCGAGTCAAAATAATAACTAGTTCGTAATAAATTCTAAAAAAAATCTAGAAAAATATGGAAAAATTCCATAAAATAAAACAAACACAACAACATCCAAATGGCATGCTCTATAACTAATAACCCACCCGAATATAATCCAACGCGTCCTAACGCGTTATTCGGCCTAAAACTATTTCTTCGATCAAACATATAAAAAGAAAAAAATACTGCATACTTTCATATATTCTGATAACTCATTTCTCACCATCTTCTCGACGTTATCATCATATATTCAGGTACACCTGACTCTCATCGCTCATAACTCACGGCTGGCCTCGGCTCAGCACGCGGTTCATGAAACTGACTCGACTCGAACCAACGGTCGAACCGACTGGTTCGGTAACGTAAAACCCTGACTCGAGTCATGGGTTTTACAATAGTTGTTGTTTTTGCTCTTTCGAATTCTTAAAATCAATCGGCACAAAATTCCAAATCGACTTCCAAATTTGGAATTTCTTTAAGAGCTTTCTGTTGGGTTTTGCCTACATTGGTCGTAGATGATGTTGGTAACTTGTATATAGGTTAATGAGAAAGCATTATTTTTTGAGCTAGCTTTTAGATTAAGAGAGGCCCTTGACACCTGTTGCAAGTCCTCAAGTCCTTTTTGTGGGCCCATTGGGGCTAATAGTGGTATCAGAGCTAAGTGGGATTTAGTGTTGGCCTACACTGATTGTGGAAGGCTTCTTCACGGGTTCTCCCAAGTGATGATATGGGATTTAAGGGGAGTTTGCCAAGTGATGATATGGGATTTAAGGGGAGTTTGCCAAGTGATGATATGGGAGTTTCATATGAGAGATTTTGATGATAGTTTTGGGGGAACAAGAATGACGTGAAGTTGGATCTAGATCTCTTAGAGAGGGAGAGATAGCCGGAGAGGAGGCACACCCCTTATACGGATACCGGTATTTGGGGCGACCGGGCAATTGCTGCGGTAGCAAGTGCTTGACTCTCGAAACAGCGACTGAGAGTGCTATATCAGTGCTTGGGGGTGATCGAGCACGGGTGTGATCGAGCGAAGGCTGAGGGCGGTAGCGGCATTGGGGAAGTCTGGCGATAGTTTGGTCAGTAACCTATGTGTGGTGAAATTCTCCGAGCACTGTGGTGGTGTTTGGAGATTTGCTTTTGGGATTTGATCCTACACTGCGTAATTTGTGGAAGGCTGGTGTTCCTATGTAGGGAATACACCGCACGGGTAGCCGAGAGACAAGGAGACTCATGGAGTTGCTACAGCCGGTTCTTTGTCAGGAAGGACTGGAACTTCATTGGGGAGGTTTGCCAGAATCAAGGTACACATTGAGGAAGGATTGGAACTTCATTGGGGAGGTCTGCCAGGAACACGTTGAGGAGGGACTAGAACTTCATTGGGGAGGTCTGCCGGAATCAAGGTACACGTTGTTCCACAGCTTGCGTGTTGTCTTGTTTGATAGAATTGCATGTCAACAAGTCTATCCAAGGGGGACGACTTGGGGTTGTGAGGGTTGCTTGTTCGATAATAATCCTGGAATTGGAGTCCCTTTCTGAGGCGAGATGTAGCATTGGGGCAAGGCTGGTGGGGCTGTCTACTAAACCGAGCAAGCGCTTGAGCGAGGTGTAGAGTACTTGTAATCCTTTGTATTTGCATGATAATATAAGATTGGGAGTGACTTTTGTAACACGGTCGTGATTGAGGTTTACAAGGTAACAGTTACGAGACCGGTTACTGAGACGACAAGGGCAAAGGCATTTGCCCAAATACGCATATCGGTATTTGGGGCGATCATGTAGTTGCTATGAGTGTGCTACTTGATTCTCTAAACAGCTTATCGGTAAGGGGTATCGGTAACTGAGAATATTGTATCAGTGCTTGTGTGTGATCGAGCGAAGGGCTGAGTGGTGTAGAGGTATGGGTGAGAAGATTACCACACGGGGCTGCTTCTAGGACTAATTTTTCTTTCCCCAAACACGCACCATGCGGTGTATTTCCCTCTTGGAAACACCAGCCTTCTACAAGTTACGCAATGTAGGATGTATTCCCGGAAGCAAACTCCCAAACACCACACCCGTGTTCAGTCAGAACTCCACAATACTGAGGTTACTGATCACAATACCAGTAAATCTTCTTCTCCGATACCACTACACCACTCAGCCCATCGCTCGATCATGCGTGATCGATCACACACAAGCATCGATACAATATTCTCATTTACTGAACTCCTTATAGATAAGCTATTCCGAGAATCAAGTAGCGCCCTCGTAGCAACTACCCGATCGCCCCACATACTGATACGTGTATTTGGGTTGTGCCGTCTGCCCTTGCTCGTCTCAGTAACTAGTCCTCGTAACTGTTACCTTGTAAACCTTGACCACGACCCCAATACAGAAGTTCCTTGCCTAAAACGACAGCCAACAAGTAAAACATAGATACAGGAAAACACTCTCAACCTTATATTATCAGGCAAATACAAGGATTACAAGTACTCTACACCTCACTCAAGCACTTGCTCGGCCTAGTGGACAGCCCCCACAAGCCTCGCCCCAATGCTACACCCCGCTCACAAAGGGACTCCTAATTACAGGATTACTATCGAACAAGCAACCCTCACAACCCCAAGTCGTCCCCCTAGGATAGACTTGTTGACATGCAATTCTATCAAACAAGACAAAGCATGCAGGTTGTGGATCAACAACATGTACCTTGATTCCGAGAGACTACCACAATGAAGTTCCAGTCCTTCCTTACAAAGAACCGGCTGCAGCAACTCCACGAGTCTCCTTCTCTCTCGACTATCTCTCCTCGCAAGAGATCCAACGTTGTTCTCTCAATCTCTACACAAGGAGGATGTCCCCCTTATATAGAACTCCCTCATGTATATCCCGAACTCCAGATAAACATGTATCTTGATCGCAATCTTTATCTCCAAAGATCCCCCAAGATATTCACTATGTTAGATATTATTATCTCCACATCTTCATGTATATCCATAAGAGTCCATTATAGCTCCGGATAAGATCATGATCTTTCTCATCCTTATCAGCAACTCTCATCAAACAACTCCTTCGGCACAAGTTAGCCACACGTCTAGCCCTCCTGGCTCGACCCAGGCTCACTCCATGTCCATCAACCTCCTCTCGGCATCACCAGCAGTCGTATCGATCAAAACACCGAAATTCCTAGTACCTAGCACTGAAGAATTCCTAGTTTCGATAGAATTCCTTGTTCCGCTAGAATTCCTAGTACCGCTAGAGTTCCTAGTACTGATAGAATTCCTAGTTCAATGGTATCAGAGCTAAGTGGTATTTGGTGTTGGCCTAAGCCATTTGTGGAAGGCAGAGCTAAGTGGGATTTGGTGTTGGCCTAAGCTGTTTGCGGAAGGCTCCTTCGCAGGTTTCTCCTACCTTTGCGGGCTTTGCCTGATGATTTAAAGGGAGTTTGCCAAGTGATAATATGTATCAGTGCTAAGTAGGATTTGGTGTTGGCATAAGCCGTTTGTGGAAGGCTCCTTCGGCGGGTTTTGCCTGATGATGTAAGGGGAGTTTGCTAATGCCGTTTGTGGAAGGCTCCTTCACGTGTTTTGCCCGATGATTTAAGGAGTTTGCCAATAAGCCATTTGTAGAAGGCTCCTTTACACGTTTTGCCTGATGATTTAAGGGAGTTTGCCAAGTGATGATATGTGAGTTTCGTCTGATGAAGGGTAAGGGGAATTTACCAAGTGATTATGTGAGGAGTTTGCCAAGTGATTATATGAGTTTCGTCTGATGAAGGGTAAGGGGAGTTTGCCAAGTGATGATATGTGAGTTTCGTTTGATGAAGGGGAGATTTTCCGACGATGATAATTTCGGGAGACAATGATAATTTCGAGATCGAGGTCGCCCGACGTGTGAATGGGAGATTGTTGGGTTTATTTTATATCGGTTGTGGATAATGTTGGTGACTTTTATATGTGTTAATGAGAAAACCTTATTCATATGAGTTAGATTTTAGAATAACAGAGGCCCATAACACCTGTTGCAAGTCCCTTTTAGGGGCCCATTGGGCCCAACACTTTTAACTAATCATCTCCTTCAAACTAATTAGCTTTTTATATATATACTTATTATCATAAAAGGTTTCAAATGCTTCAATCAATAATAGCATATCATCCTTGTCTTCAACGATAGTTTTTTCTTTTCCATGAGAAGTAGGTAGTCTATGCTTTCGGTTAAAACCTTCATCATGTATGGTCATTTTGATTCTTACTCAATCACGTCCATTTCCAAGATCATGTATATTTTTATTCAATTTGTTTTTTTGAGTACAACTAAACTCCCCATTGGTTGTGCTCTTCCTATGACAAGACAAAGATTTTCCCAATGCTCAAAACCTTTGAATTAATATTATTTTGGTAAAGGATGCACGTACAAATAACACAAATATTTATTAGTATCAATTACACATAATATTAAGTAATGCAAGTTTAACTAATTAAGAACAAGAATATGACCTTGGTGTATTCTACCCACATTTCTTTTCTTGCCACTACTTTACGTCATATGTTGTCTTTAATGTTTTGAAACAAAATTTTATATTGTCCCGAGTAATGTCAAAACCCATTCTCTTGCTTGAAGCGAATAATGACTTTTTTCCAAACCACTTTAGAGAATGTTCCATTCAATGGCCTTCCTTCATTGATGAATTCCACTAAAATCTTGAGTCCTGGCTCCCACTAAAAATAACTTTTTTCATCTTTTTTCTATAACTTTTTTCTTTTACTTTCTTTGAAAGTGATCCACCTATATAAAGGAGTATCAGTTGATTAACTACATCAAGATAAGTCTCACAATAACTAAACACCAAGCTAAGTTAAAATAAAAGTGAAAAAGTTTATTAACAACCACATCAACATCCTCAATGCTCGCTAGGACGAGTTTTCCTATCAATGGAGGAGGATGGCTTCACTTAATTCTTTGCCATAACTTCTTCATAAAAAAGCCTAATAAAACAAAAAATCAGTTAAAATATAAAATTTAAATAATTTTGACATGTTAGTTGTGTAATTGGTTAGTCAAATATAAATTAAAGCCATTATGGTAAAAAACTTCCTAATTTTGCTAACTAGAAAACTAATTAAAAGAACCAAAGAAAAGGATCAAAGGCACCAAAACTCAATGCCAAAATAGTCGTGTCTAATGGACATCTCCCGGACTGGGAATAGACTTGAGAATCTGATCAAGTCTAGCATAATGTATCGAGAGCAGCTTTTGGTCAATGGCCTTGAAGTAACCTTTCTTGCTGGGGGAACAAGATGGGGCAAAGTAGGATTGGGAAAAAGAGGAGCAGTCGAGAAGACATAATGTGAGCTAGATTGTATTTTGAGGATATAATTTCATAAAAATGAATAGAATGTAAGATCCCCAACAAATTGAACTTAAATCAAATACCCACCGGGTGAGAACTACTATACCACTTATGAAGCAATTACTTGGGCCTATCAATTTGCACATGGACTTTGTACATTCAGTCAACAAATTTCGCCTTTGTTTCATACATAAGTTTCTCTAACTTCGACCTTTAGTCATTTCTTCTGTTAGCCGGTTGAGTAATGTTTACTTTAGAAACAATTTATTCAAGATATTGTAATATTTGACAAGGAAGTGCCCGTAATTACAAAACGATTAGTATGAATCAAATCATCATAATCATAAATTTGCCCAGTTGAAATGGAAATTAGATGAGTAATTGAGGTCTAAGGATGTAAGGTTGCCAAATATCAAGTACCTATTAAAATCCAATATAGTATATTAATAAAGATGTACTTATATGTAATTTTCAACTTGGGTTAACTTAAACCATTTGAAGGATAACTTAACCTCATCAATTTACACTAGGACCAGGTAGGACCAGGTCGCATGGTATTAGGTCCGATCGAAGTTTGGCGGTTAGGATTGATATTGGGATGCATGCCTTATAAAGTATTAGGAGTTCTTTTTAATGATATAAATTTGAAGCACATCATAAATGGTTATTTTCTACTCATAATAAAGTGTTCAATTTGTAGTAGACTTGGATCGTCTAATCATTATAAGTATACATCTTAAAAATGTAATCTTCATGATTATTATTTGTTGCCCGAGTTTTTCTAAATGTGCATGCTTTATGTATTTGCCCCTATAAATTTGTGTGGTTCTTTAATTTGATTAATGTAAAATCTTGGAAATTTATAAAGGAATTTTTTTCAAGGAAAATAGAAAATTTTAAGTGTCCAACAGATGTAGTTCGTACATTTAGGCATATTGATCATGGACAATACACAATAATAAGAGAGGAACTAGTAAAGGGGGAAGCCAGAATCTTTCTACAGAGGGGAAGCTAGAGACTGAGTCATGTAGTAAAATAAAGATAATTAATGGGATTTGCAAAGAATTGACATTAATTGCATAGGCCAACGAAGGGCTGCCAAGATTAATATAGGAGAACTCAAGTGTTAGTAGTTAGTAGGGGAGGAATTGCGATGATAATTTATAAAGTTAGAGGAGAAGCGTGGAGTAGTGATGAAGACTCACTATTTACCTCGACGAGATGATAATGTGCATAGTGTTGGGGAATACTTAGATCTAATTTTAATTTTGCAAATTGGTGTAATAAAATAATTGTCACAAAATAATAAGACAATAAACAACAACACACTAATAAAAAAATTGTATTTTGCCACCGTAAATTCAGTTACAAATTTGTAACCGTATTATAATAGAATTACAACCGCATCGATTTTACAATTGACAATTTGCGACCGCGTTAAAACGGATTTGCAACGGGTGTATTTTGAAACCATATCGTAACGGGCTTTTGACGTTGCTTTACATAAATTCAATATTAGTAACCATTTTTCCAGCGATTTCCAACCAGAATTTGCAACAGCGGTTGCTAAAGCCTAACGACAGGAAAATGGTTATTTGCGACGGTTGACCGGTTGCAAATGCGTTGTAAAAACAAGAAATTAAAAAAATATTTGCGACCGTTTTTCTGTTGCTAAGTTACATACTTATTAAAAAAATAATTATTTTCTAATGCGGTGCTGTTGCAAACGGTTGCTAAATTATGTCCACATCCCGCCGCTGGCCTCCACCTCGCCACCAGCTTCCACCCCGGGCCCGCCGTTGTCGCCACTGCCGCTGCACTTGCCGTTGCCCTCGCCCTCGCCTCCTTGCCGACGTCCTAGCCCCCATCGCCCTTTCGCCGTCGCCCCTTACCCCGCCACCGTTGCCGCCGCCACTCCTCCGACGTCGCTACTGCCTCCCTGGACCCACACTCCTGCTCCCTCCCCCTCCTCATCTCTGACTCCTCCCACGTCTAACCCTCCCTCTCCCCTTCCCCGCTATCGCCGTCGCTATTCCGCTTTAGGTAACTCGCCACCATCACCCGATGAGCTGCGATGTCTGCATTTGCTGCAAAAACTTTCTTTGTTTATGTGATTTGGGTTGAAACTGTTGTAAATTGTTAGCCTTGTAGTAGTTTAAGGCTTACCAACTTCTAAATGATGGTTTTTGTGTTATTTGGATGTATGATCTGATTGTCTTTGTTTTGGAAGTGTATGAAAGTAGTGGATTTTCCTGAATATATGTGGTCAATTTGCATAACAAGTTGGTTTTTCCTATGCATGGCAAGGTCGATCTGTACATCATGTTGCTTTTGTATTGATGTCTAATATCTTGCTCTTTGTTTATGCCGAGAACTACCGTGCTCTTCGCACTGGTAAGTTACCTCTTCCTGTCTGCCTTAAATTTATGACTTTTGACCACCGATGCTGAATCTGAGCCTTCGCGTTCTTGCAACCTGAAACTGTCATTGCGTGTTATTACAATCTTTAAATGGTTTGGGAACTTTGCTCTTTTAACGCTATTTGAATAATTTTTTTGTGAATAAAATTTGCTTATAAATGTTTTAATTTTTCCAGCGAACTAGTTGATTTGTGATGCTGGAGAGAAGGGGATTGGAAAAATTGGGGATCATTTAGTTTAGGGGATTTCTGTCTCCATATAGAACAAGGATTGGGTATTGAATTTTGTACTAGTTGTGCTTCCAGTATATGGTCATTTAGTTTAGTACTTAAATGTTGAAGACTTGTTTCTATGGCAAACGCTGGGCCTGACACAAATGGATCTTAATTTTTCATCACAACTCTGACAACTAGCTGGTAAGTTTGCTGCTTCTTTTTTTAAGCAGAGGGTTCATTTGTAGAGACCAAAAAACACGCTGTAAGTTATGCTGACATAGTTCCTTCTAGTAACAGGTTGGACGGAAAGCATGCAGTTTTTGTGAAAGTGCTTTCAGGAATGGATGCTGTGTACAAAATTGAAGTAGAATGTAGGCAAACAAGTTCCTGTAGCGTTTTTCACTTTATGAAAACCAGAGAAAGGATTGTTGGTAGCGCTGGAAAACAGTTATAAATTTGATAAACGGTTCCAGAAGTTTTGTATAGAGGGTGATAATTTTGCTCACCCTAAAGATCTGTTAAAAAGAATTAACTGTTCCGATTAAAAGCCTGTAATGAGCTAAATTGTAATGTAATGAGCTAAATTGTATTACTTGCTGCTAGTGACTGAAATTTTTGGTAATTTGTGTTTCATTCCATATTTTTTAAATTCAGATTGTGGTAGAAATTTTTTTTATATTTTGCAACAGGAAAGAGGCTGTAAATAATTTTTTTAATGTTTTTGAAATTTTTGCAAACACTTTACAACAGAGATGGTTGCATATAATAATTTTCTTGATTTTGCAACTGCTTTGCAACGGAAGCGCAGTTGCAAAATTTGCAATGGGAGGCAAGGCAAGGCAAGTTGCAAAGCGGGAAATTTGTTAGAGACCTTGGCTTTAACAACTGCAAAATGTGGTTGCAAATCAGGTCGAAAATATTATTTGCATCAGGAAGTAAGTTTTTAGCAATTGCATTTTGCAGTTGCAAAAGACAATTTTTTTACTAACGATAAATAAAGACACAATTTTACCATAAAAACCTTCGTTAAGATGAAAAAAGGAAAACCACCAGGCTATTAACTTACTTTACTAATTTAGTATGATTATAAAGTTACAATTACAGAATGATCACAAAGAGAACAAAAATCTCTCACAAAGATACAGATCAGTACTGAAGAAACAATATTGAGATAAATTTAAAGAACTTGTAGAAGTTACCAAGAAGATTTCAATTGGAGAGAACAATTACAAATTCAAGATAGAATCTAATTAAGAAACCTCCACATTTTCAATGGTAGACTTCTCCCTTAAGCTTCAATAGATGTCAACGTCTCAAACTTATTAATTTGGATGCCAAATCATCATGTAGAGATATGTATTTATAGGTAAATTTGATGGACTTTCTAATACACCACATTGGAATCTCCAACTTCCAATGCATAACTTTCCATCATCCTATGCATAACTTCCAAGTTTTCAATGCATTTAACTTCTTTTCCCAAATTGAATCTTTCACTTCCCAAAACTTGGATCATCCTCTTACCGAGTATGAGGGAGGGATTCCTAACAATCCTCCCCTTCCTGACCTCATGATAAGTGTCTTAGCGGTATAAGAACCTCCTTCCATACCTACACCATTCTTACAAAAAATTATTTATCTTTAGAAACAAATTTAGTCATCATATCTTAAATATCTTTTTCAGTATAAATCTGGGATAACATCAATAATTTATTTTCCAACACATCTTTAATCCAATGGTAGTGCACATCAACGTGCGTGCTTCTTGAATGAAAACTGAAATTCTTGCGCAAGTGAATGACACTCTGACAATGACAATGCATAACAAATTATTCTTATTTCACCCCAATTTCATTATGAAACCTCTTTATCAAGAGCATCTCCTTACAAACGTTTGTCGTGGCAATGAATTTTCTTTTAGTTGTTGATCATACAACACACTTTATAACCTTGACTGCTAAGAGAAAACCCTATCTGCAAAAGTAACAGCAAAACCAAAGGTAGAATTTCTAGTGTAATACCCCAAATCCGGTCCACACTCGAGAACCAAACCGGAATATCACTAGTCCCAGCTCGGTTGGCTAACCTGAACCCAACCCTGCCAATTTACTCTTGGCGTATCGAGATGGAAGATGTTTATCGTTTTGCATGGATGAATGCACGATACCTTAATATGCTACTACATAAATGACATAACAACTAGTTTACCACACAAAATAAGTAAGATAAAGTTGATAAAAATTCAGAAAATAGAATGGACAAAATTTCCCTTAAAAGTGCAATTAAGGTCTACCTTGTCAAATCAATATGTGTGTGCGTGTGTCTATATATATATATATATATCACGCATTGATATTCCCACAAAATTCTTCGCCGCATAATTCATTCTAAATCTTGGGTCTTGACCCATTTGTGCATTCTAATTATTTTTCACATCATATGAATTCAATTGTCATACCTTACATCTCATCATTCTTAATATAATGACAACATAACTAAATATTAACACTCTATCACCTGACATGTGTGCAAAAGACGTCACTGCTCCTTCGTCTAGGCTGGTTCATCTTACTCATGATCATCACCTATATATATAATAAGATCATCACCTACATATATAATAAAAATACGTCAGTAACAAGTGTTACTAATCCAAAACATAAATAATATCAAACTGGCTATGAGATCAAACTCTCATATGAAAGAAAATATCGTGAAATCTCTGAGGGCATCTACTGAGCTGAAATCATGTTTAACTGAATTGATCTGTTGTTGCTGATGTCTCTCTCAGTATTTTCTCATTTCTCTTTCTGGTCCCTTGTCACTACTATCATATCCCAAGCCCTTTTTTCTTACATCTATACCCACTTGCGTAGCATGGTTGTCAGTATTTCCTGTTTCAACTGGCACATGCCACTTGCGTTGCATGGTTGTCGGTGGCTTTGACTGGCACGTGCCATTAGCATAACATGGTTGTCAGTATTCCCAGCATCGGCTGGCACATGCCATTTGCGTAGCATGGTCGTTGGCAGCTTCAACTGGCACATATGGTTGTCGGTATTCCCAGTATTGACTGGCACATGCCACTTGCATAGCATGGTTGTCAGTATTCTCAGCATCGACTGGCACATGTCACTTGCGTAGCATGGTTATCTGTTTCGGTTTACAACTGGCACATGCCACTTGCGTAGCATGGTTGTCAGTGGCTTCGACTGACACTTATGGTTGTCGGTATTCCCGGCATCGACTGGCACATACCACTTGCATAGCATGCTTGTCGCAGTTTTGACTAGTACATGCCGCTAGCATAACATGGTTGTCGGTATTCCCGGCTTCGACTGGCGCATGCCACTTGCATAGCATGCTTGTCGACGGCTTCGACTGACACTTGCTTTCTCGCATAGTATGGTTATTAAAAATCACAAAAACTATATACATATATATATATATATATATATAGTTGTATATATATGAAAATACAGTTTCATGTGCTCAAGTTTGATCTTGGCCATTGGATGCTAATCCAACGGCCAAGATAAAAAAAAAATAGGGGTGGCTACCGGTGCCGCCGCAGCAGCGACAACGGAGGGGGCGGGGAAGGGTGCCCAGCCATGGCGACGGCCGGGGGGGGGGCAGGCGGCGGCGATAGGGGACGGGGTTGGTCCGGGGGGCGACGGCCGTGTGGTCGCGGGTCGCCACGTGAGGGGCGCGGCGCGGCGGGGTGGCGGGTGGGAGCCGAGGGGGGCGCGACGGGGTGGCGGGCGGGGGAGGGGGTCGCCGCGAGGTTGCGTCGCTGCCCCGTCGGCTTGGGGCGGCGACGGGCGGGGCAGGAGGGTGGTGTCGCGTCTGCCGGGGTGGCCGCGACGCGTCGGCCGGCGGTGGCGGCGCATTTTTTTTTTCATCCAGCCATTGGATTGAATCCAACGGCTGGATGGCTCAAGCACAGGCAGCTTGCCTGTGCTTGAGCATAGTAAACCCGCCCTCTATATATATATATATATATATAGGTCTTGGTAGGGATTTATATAATCGGCCCGAAGGCAACTTGTGGTGGATCTTGCTTTTAAAAACATACTCAAGGGATCTCATCCTTGAGGGTTATTAATCTGGAAAATTATTCAACTAAATGGCCTGAGCTAAGTGAGATCTGATAAAATACCACTCAACTCGTCCTATAATCTGTAAAGATTAAATCACAATAAAATAGAACAATAAATTGGGGGCGAGTTCTAAATGGACCTAGTAGAAGCTTCAAGTGCGTCTTAGCGCCTAAACGGTGAGCTCCTACTCTGTACCTAATCGTTAGTCATGCGGTGACGGTGATGAGGCTGTGGCAAGATTGAGTAAGGATCGTGGGAAAAGCGAAGGAAGAAAAAGAAGAAAGAAGTTGGGTGAGAAGGATGGTGGTGGCTGATTGGTGACAGTGTGAGAAGTGGGGAATATATGAAGTCAGGGGGAAGAAAAATGAGTGGTCGGTGAGAAAAAATAAATAATCAGTTGTGAAAAATGAATGGCCAGTTGAGAAAAACGAATGGTTGGTGAAAAAAATGAATGGTCGTCTCATAATTAAAACTTAACCCGTCTAAAAATAATAGTCAAACCGACCAGTTCAGATTATAAAACCCTGATTTGAATCACAGGTTTTAAATCTAGAGTCCAGATTACCTCCCATGTATTTATTAGTGTAACTTTTCATCATTGGTTCACCATTGCTGAAACAAAACACACTTTGGAAGTTCTTTGCAGATACCTCGTTATCTACTTCACCGCTTGCCAGTGCTCCTTGTATTGGATAAGTGTCTATTGATTATACCAACAGTACATGCATTATCAGGTCTACTATATGACCATAACATATATTAGGTTTCCATTTGTAGGAGCATATGAAACATACTTCATTTCTTCAATCTCTATTTCACTCAAGTCATTATTTCATAGCTTGAATTGACCTCCAAGTGGAACAACAACTACTTTGGATTCTTCATGTTAAACTTTTCAAATAGTATTTCAACATACTTGTCTTATGATAGCCATAATTTTTTGTTTCTCTATCACACATTATGACATGCCCAAGATTTGTTTAGCCGATCCTAAATCCCTTCATAGCAAATGATTTCATTGAACTCATCTTCAAGTTTGAAATCTTGGTTATTATCCTAACCAACAATCAATGTGTCATAAACATAAACCAACAATATTATGAAGTCATCATTACCAAACTTCTTAATGAAAACATAATAATTTGAAACAAATATTTTATATCCATGACCCTCCATAAAAGAGTCAAATTTTTGTACCATTGCTTTGGAGCTTACTAGAGATCATATGAGCTCTTCTTTAATTTGCAAACTATATGTTTCTTCCCTTGACTTCAAAACCTTCAGGTTGTTCCATATAAATAGTCTCATCAAGATCTCCATGTAAAAAGACTATTTTCATATCAAGTTGTTCTACCTTCAAGTTCATGCTTGCATGCAATACTAAAACAACCCCAATTGAAGATATTTTAATCACAGGTGAAAAAAATTTTAATAAAATCTATACCTATCTTTTGCCTCAAGCCTTTTACAAATAAACTTACCTTATACCTAGGCCATTAAATAGTCTCTTCGTGCTTGACTCTACCCACTTATTCTTCAAAGCCTTCTTCCCCTTTAAAATATCAGCCAACCCATAAGTTTGGTTATCATACAAAGACTTCTTCTCTTCTTGCATGACTTTCATCCACTTGTCCTTCCCGTTGTGGCTCACAACTTCACTGTAATTTTCCAGCTCCTCATTTTCATTGATTGATAGTCATATATTTTGATGATGGGCATCTATATATGGAATTGGGACCTTACTTGACTTCTTCGATTGAGGTGCCTCCCCTTGATTAAAAATCTCTAATTCCTGTTCATCATATCATTAACAATATTATCATTAATTATATTTTTCACTTGTTACATAATTTTCTCCAACATCACTAGATATAGATAGGAATAGGAACTTCAACTTCTTGTTGCTCCTTATCTTGATCCACCTCATTAGCTTGATTTGAGGTTGGTGGTTCCTTCAATTGCTTATACTTCTCTGGGGATTTATCTTAAATAGCTTCATCTTTTCCAATGTCCTTCATAGTTTGATCTTCATAAAAAACCACATCCCTACTTTGAATGACTTTCATGTTTTTTAGATTCTAAATTTTTAGTCAAACTTATCATTTTCATAACGTATAAATATGCACTTTATAGCTTTAGCATCAAGCTTAGACTTTCGCTCCTTAGGCACATGTGCAATTAATGCCTTGCATCCAAACACTCTTAAGAGAATGTACTTCACATTACTTCTATTCAACATTCTCTCTAATATGTTACCGTCTAAAGCATGCGTAAGAGATTTATTAATCAAATAATAGGCAGTAATTAAAGCCTCACCCTAAAAGAGCTTAGGCAACTCTGCTAAATACAACATACATCTAATCCTTTTAGAAATTGTTTGGTTCATCTTCTCGGCCACCCCATTGAGTTGAGGGGAATGAAGGACCGTCTTCTCATGCCAATCTCAAGTTAATTGCAATAGTCATCAAACTCCTTTGAGTAATTCTCTCCATCATTATCACTTCTAAAGAATTTCAATAGCTTGTCAATTTTTCTTTCAACCATAGCATGAAAAGTCTTGAAAAGACCAAGCAACTCGCTCTTGTTCTTCATGTTAAAAACTCGCACTTTGTTATAAGCATCAACGATAAATGTGAGAAAATAAAATTAACCACCGAAATATTTTACCGCTATAGGACAACACACATTAGTGTACACCAATTCAAGTAGTCTGGTTTTCCTTGTACTTGTACTTGCAAATGAATCTCTATGTTGCTTACCCATCAAACAATAGTAAAAATGGTTGATTGAGATACCATTGATCTTGGGTAGAAGATTTTGTTTCTTCAAAGATTCTGCTCCCTTCTCACTTATGTTGCCCATATAACGATGTCACAAATCAATAGTATAGTCACTTTACGAAGACATTAATTTCCCCTTGGAATAGATTTAAATCAATTTTGTAAAGACTACAACACTTATTTCCCTTAGCAACAATAAGAGTCTTTAACTAACTTCCACACACGTTGAGCAGAATGTAAACTAAAACCCTCATCATTGAGTACACCTATAGACAACAAATTCATCCTTTAAGGCTCAGTGTATAATATAATGGGTTAAATCATCTCTTCAAAAGTGATTAACCAAATTAAAGATCTATAGTTCATTCTCACCTAGTAGTTATTATATTAGAAATGAGACTAAGTTGAGCGATCTCATAATAGACCCACCTTAGGAAATTTCATCCTCAAAATTCCTATACTTGTCTTGTTGTTAGCCCCAGCCCATAACCTTCTTTGGCCCGCGACTAGCAGCCTAACCAATGTCCCTAGTCTAGCCCACCATCTCACACGAAACCAGGAAGCTTTGATATCATTTGTAACAACCTAGCCCAAAGTATCTTTAAAAGTAGTTAACCAATTTAAGCATGCATAGTTCATTCTCACTTACAAACATGATCTTACCTTAGCAGGTATTGGATGTTGGACTAAGTTGAGGGATCTCCCATGTCACGACCTTCTTTTGACCCATGACCGCCTATGTCACGACCTTCTTTTGACCCATGACGCCTAGTCCTACCCACCATCTAACACAGAACTAGGAAACTCTGATACCATTTATAACAACCCAGCCCAAAGTGCAACATAATAGGCTAAGTCATCTTTAATAGTGGTTAACCAAGTTGAAGATCTATAACTCATTTCTTCTTATAAAGAAGATCTTGCCCTAGTAGATATTAGATGTTGGACCAATCATTCCCACAGTTGAAAACATGTACCAGGTCATCATGCATAACTGTAACAACCCGGCTCAAAGTGCAACGTAATGGGTTAAGTCATTTCTTTAAAATGGGTACCCCAAAAGTTAAAGATCTCTAGTCCATTCCCACTTATAAACAGGATCTTCTCCTAGTAGGTATTAGATATGGGACTAAGTTGAGGGATCTCACAATCTACCCACCTTAGGAAATTTCGTCCCCGAAATGCCTATTCTTGGCCCGTTGCTAGCCCCAGCCCATGACCTTTCTGGCCCATGACCGGCAGCCTAGCCAACGTTTATAATCCAATCCACCATCTAACACGGAACCAGGTCGGCTCTGATACCATTTGTAACAACCCGGCCCAAAGTGCAACGTAATGGGTTAAGTCATTTCTTTAAAATGGGTACCCCGAAAGTTAAAGATCTCTAGTCCATTCCCACTTATAAATATGATCTTCTCCCAGTAGGTATTAGATGTGAGACTAAGTTGAGGGATCTCACAATAACATTGTCATTCTTATCTTTATCGGCCTTGTTGTTTACATTCTTTCATTAAATGTGTCTGATTTTGTTACAATGGTAACACTTCAAGCCATTTTTAGACTTGGATCTACCCCTACTCTTGTATCTTTTGAATGACTCTTTGATCTTCAATCTACCCCTTGTAGTTCTTTCTTTTGACACCAAGGTTTGAGACCCAAAGTAAGTCACTTGAAATTGTCTCCTTACCTCTTTATTCAAGAAGCTATTTTTAACCATGCCCATAGTCAACTTTTTTTAATGAGCTATTTGTAACCATGTCCATGATCAACTTCTCTGTATTGGTCAAGGACACAACAAATGTCTCCCAACTATCTGGTAAATAGTTGAGTAAAATACATGCTTGTCAATGATCATCTCATTTTCAATCTAGTAAGCTGATTTTGTATACTCTTCATTTTATTTAAATTCTCATTAATATTAGTACCATCTTTGTATTTTCCCATTAGTGTAAGTGTTTCTCTCATAGATTTCTTGAAGCTTGTCCCAAACAGCTTTAGAAGTTCACATTTCTAGCACATGGTGATAATTATTTTCATCCACCCATTGTCTTAGACATGCAATCATCTTTTTGTCTAGCTTTGCCTAATGTTTATCAGTCATCTTGGCTGGCTTTTCACCGGTAATAGGTTCCTAGCAATTTTTAGAATAAAGATGATCAATCATCTTACCTATCCAATAGTGCCTGTTTTAGCCCCTTTAAGAGTCATTATCTTGAATACTTTTCTTCGGCTATCCTGAAGAGACCAGGAATCAAACGACCAAACCATACTCTCGATACCACTTGTTGAGGAATACATAGACTTAATCTTAATTTTTCCCATCAGTGTAACAAGATAATTGCCACAAGATGAAAAGACAATAAACAACATTACAAGAGGTGCAATGTTAATGAGGAAACCTTCCACATGATGAAGAAAGGAAAATCACAATGTTATTAGCCTACCTCACCAATCAATTATGATTATAAAGAAAAAAATCACATAATGATCCGAGAGAGCAAAAAACTCTCACAAAGATACATATTAGCAACACTATAAAATATTAAACAAAGTTGAGATAAATTTAGAGAACTTGTAGAAGATACTGAGCAAAGATAAATTAGAGAGAATGATCGACAAATCAAGATAGAACACACCTAATAAACATACACATTGACAAACATGACTCGAACTTATTGATTTAAATGCCGAATATACATTGTGGAGATATGTATTTATATTTATAGGCAAACATGATACTCTCCAATACACCAAGTTGGAATCTCCAACTTTCAATGTATAACTTTCAACCTTTCAATGCATTTAAATTCTTTCCCAAAACGTGGACATTTCACTTTCCAAAACTTTGACCATCCCTTTACCAAGTATAAAGGAGGGACTCCCAACATGAGGATTAAAAAAAGTCCCAGGAAAATGGTTTTCAAAGGTGAAGAGAAGATAACTAGAGTGTGATCAACTCTCTTGTAGGTTATTCCTTTTTATAGCCTATTTTCATTACAAAAAATATAAGTTTCTCCACGGTTCAATTAACTCAAAATTACACTATAAAAACGTGTAAAAAAGTGGTTTGGTAAAAAATGGGTTGGCAAGATAAGTAGGGTGGAAAAATTTTCTTCGCAGTTTTAGGCTAGGAGAATAGTATGAATATTAATACATATTGATCTTTTAACATAGAGGTAATATTAGATTCTTTCTCTACGGTTTTACTAACCGTAGAGAAAGTGTAACGAAGATAAATGATCTTTTCTCTACAGTTTCTTTTAGGGGTGGAGATAAATGATCTTTTTTGTAGTATTTACTCTTTTTTGCACCTTTTATTGATCATGCATACCTAATCTCAATCAAGTAAATAACCACACAATGATTTTTTGCTAAATTTAAGAACCCTAAAATTTTATAAAAGAATTTTTTCATGATAAATAAATAATTTGTCCTTAAAGTAAAACTTAACTCAAACTCTGTGCTCATTAGTGTGATCGCAGATAAACCTACAAATAATAAGAGAAGGAAAAAGCATCTTATTGTCACGAAAATTTGAATAGAATACTTATCACAAAAAATAGAATATTTGAAGTTATAAAAATGGATGCATTACTCAAACTCGTATCGTGGACAAACAATAATAATAGAACACAAACCACAAAGGGAAAAGAAAGAGAAGAGGAAGGGGTTAGGTTGTGATCAACTCCCTCCTAGGCTACTACTAATATTGCTGCCTTTTAATCCCACAAAAGCAAATTATTCACATCACTTCAATACTCCAATACTCAATACTTCATAATTCTTCGAAATTAACATAACTCCTCACCTAATGAATGACTAACCCTTAAGTTCTCTTACATTTATTCTCAGCACCACTTCATGTCCGTCTTTGCTATTAATTTTCCACTCTTTCACTACATGACTAACTCTTAGGCGTTCCCCCTAACCACTGTTTCATTTGTAAAGTGATTGTTCCTCACTCTCATCCCCTTACGAAATATTTTCAGCTCCACCGTGTCAGTGACGGAGGTGCACTGCAATACTATGCATTGCAGGCCCTTCGCCCATGATAGGATCATATAATGCACGTCATAGAACCATGGTTTTAAAACGCTATTTGATTGCAAAAATTCCCTAAATTTACAACACTCAATGACTTTCCCAAATCAAATTCCATGGTGATTTATTACTGACAAGACTCTCCCATTTAATTGTTTAATACAACTTATTGAAATATCATTTTTTATAAAATTTAGTTAAATTAGCACTAAAAGTAATATAACTCACATAATGATTAGTTTCAAGTTTAAAAAATATAATACATTCTCATTTTGTACTATTATGTATATGGGTATTATTATCTAAGTATCTCTACGTTTTCATTTGGGTCTCACTACCAATATTGACTGCGCTACCGATTTTTCTTAATAGTATGATTGGTTTGGCACTCTAATTGGACGATTGTCGATTAATGCACCCATCATGATCCAGCGTGTCTTTTAATTACTTAACATTGATGAATACAAGGGAGTAAGTTATACTTTTTGAAAAAAATAGGGCCCACCTCTCCTCTCTCATCCTATCAAGTCCACTTCACAACCGACCACAATCTAATTACAATCGAAACCTGATCATTATATTGTATGAATAAAGTAAGCTTTTGTAATGATCATTTTATTATTTAGTGAGTGACGGGTAAAATAGTAATAATGCATAGATTTGAGTTTGTATAAAATGGGACGATGGACAGATTTGAAGGGGTGATTGCAAAGTATGATTTGATTCCGTTTTCTTTGAGAGGAAGTAATTTGTTGTGTTGTTCTTCTTCTTCTGTCAAACCTTAATTCACCACCTTTCCAACTCAATTTTAATCCATTCATGGCACCTACGAAGCAGTATAATAAACAGGGCAAGGGTAAAGATCTTGTGCTTAGTCTAATTGAGTTAGATCTTACCATTATACCTATATGTTGGTGCACAGTTTTTTCACTGAGGGGCAGCCAAGAAGGTGCCGGCAGCCGAGAAGGTGGCCATCCTTGTCCTTTCCAACGACAAGCAGGCCAGACTGCGACTTCGGTCATCCGTGTTTGTGCCCACCTCCCTCTCTCGGTCCCATTTGTCTCTATCATTTCCTTTCATGTCTGCTACCTCATTAATCTTTCCGCACAAAGTTGATGAATGTCAAAACAAGTACTGTTTTAGATTTAGTTTAATGTCCAAACTCCAGACGATATGAAATGGTTAATGACCCATTTCGGGAAACAAATTGGTGGTTATATAATGTGAATTCAGACCGGCCATGGATGCTTGGTTTCTCATTTGAATCTTGCAAAGCTAATATTGTTTATCGATATTGTCAACAGTGAAATATTATCTTTGTATGTGATTTTTGCTTGGTTTGTGAATATTTCCTAATTCTTGTTCTTGTTTCCTTGGTGGTTTCAGGTCGGCCGGATGACTAATTTTAGATTTGTGATTGCAAAGTTGTGCTCATAAGTTTGTTGGGTTTATCTCTCATCGGTCATAGAGGTTGTTGGTGATTTATATATAAGCTAATGAGAAAACCTTAATTCTTGAGCTATTTTTGAATTAAGAGAGGCCCGTGACACCTATTACAAATTTCCTATGATTGTTTAAATTCTTTTTGGGGGGCCGGGCCCAATAGTAATTTTGGAGCTTGGGTGGGGGCCTAAAGGGCCCAACAAGTGGTATCAGAGCCTGGTTTGAGCCGGGTTTACCTACACCGATTGTTGTTTCTTTCATGGTGGAGTGTGTCAGACGATGATAGTTTCGGGCCAGACCCAATGTGTGATGATGGTTTCGGGCCACACCCAATATGTAAAGGGGAGTTGTTGGGTTTATCCCACATCATTTGTAAAGGTTGTTGGTGACTTATATATAGGTTAATGAAAAAGCCTTAATTTTTGAGCTAGCTTTTGGATTAAGGGAAGTCTATGATACTTATTGCGAGTTACCTTTTGGTTGTTTAAAGTCCTTTTATGGGGGCCGGAAGGGCCCAACAATGGTTTTGGAGCTTGGGTGGGGGCCCAAAGGGCCCAACAAAGTTAACATTCATGCATTCTATTCAATGTATTATATGGCCCAAATTTAAAGATTGACTTAAGGAAATGAATGTTTCACACATTTTTTGGTACGTGCTATGGTTGAAAATAGTGAGTATCCACTTCTTCGATTCCAACTATGAATCAATATCGATTATGGCCTCTCTAAGCTTTATGTCCCTACCAGGTGTCCGAGAAGAACGTTTTCTGCGCGCACGATCATCCATGATGTATGATTTCAAAACCTTCAAATAGTCTACCTGACTAATAACACTACAAATACAATAAAATATGGAATGATGATGGAAATTTTATCACCAGAATTCTTTGTTTGTCCAATACACCCGGTCTAGAAAAATAAATATTCACAATAATGTCAGATTTTTCGCCACAAATCAAGCCACATTTTTTGTAACTTAAGATGGCAAGTTTCATGTAAAGATCAATCAAGTATTCAAAGGGTATTGATCTGGTCAAGTTTGAAGATTAGATGTGGTGTAATATCCTTAAACTTAATCTCACATCTAATATATATAACAATAAGATTCAGTTTATTAGTGAGAATAGATTATATATATTTAACTTTTATTAATTTCTTTTGAAGAGATGACTATTAAAACCAATCTGGTTTCGTATTGGATAGTGAGTTGAATTAGACGTGAGCTAGGTTATTAGCTACGGGGCATGTAAGAATTTGTAAAATGAAAATTTCTAAAGTGGGTAGTTTGTAAGATCCTTAAAGCTGAGCCAAATGTAAGAATTTCTAAAATAAAATTTTTTGAAGTGGGTAGATTGTAAGATCATTAAAGCCAGTCCCGCATCCAATATAGGGAGTTTATTTGTAAGAATAAACTATAAATCGTCTATTAATTACTTTTAAAGAGAAGATTTAGGTTCCTTTTAAAAAATGATTTAGGTTATTTTTAAAATAACGACTTAAGTCAATCGGTTTGCATTTAAGCCAGGTTATTACATATTAAGAAGTCACTTCTTTAAAATGATTGACCAAATTGAAGACTTATAAATATATCCACACTCATGTCCCAACTCTTATCCTAATAAGTATTGGATATAAGATTAACTATAGGATCTTACAATCGACCTATTTTAAGAAATTTCATTTTTAGAATTTCTCTTCTCGGTCAATACTAATATTATATGCCACCCGTCATTTAATATAATCTAAAGTCGGCTTTAATCTAAAAAAGACCGCCCAACTAAGTGAAAATTTATAATAATTCTAAGTCATCACTTCAAAATAACTAAATTATGACTTACCTTAATAGGGGCTGAGTTATCAATTAGCTTATTTTAGGGGCAAAGTGATTTTTACATTTTTTTTAGGCAACTGCAAGTTTTGTCAAGATTATAAATAAAATATGCCATGATAACCAAAATTTGTCCCTAAAATTCTAAATTTACCCCAACACACGATCAAAAATAAATTTATTCAAACTAATGATAGATTTTTTTCATTGCCTAATGCGTGTTTTTTTAATATAAAATGGCAAGTATCATGTAAAACAGGATGGTGTCTTTGTAGAAGCTTTTTTCTAGTTAGGAAGCTTGATTTTCAAAATTTTTAGATTAATAACATATTAGAAAACACAAGTGAGCCCTATGTCAAATGTCCCCCACCACATTCTAAATGCAAGATCTTTTCTTAATGTATTGATTACCAAATCTAGTTAATTATTGTCCGCTCCTTTTTAAGTTTCAAAAACACACAACCAAGCTCTACAGTTTCCAAAAATTTTGTAGCAAAGTAAAAAAATCTTGTTGCAAGACTTTACAACAACTAGCACATAAGAGATGTACTATGTGCACCAAGGTCAAGCAGAAAAAACTCAACTTCCTCGGTAAAGTCAAGTTACGGGGCTCTGCATTCCTTGTTTTTGTTCCCTATAGCACTAAACCTTTCCTTCTACCATAGAAGATATTCTTACTGTTGTCTGCAACATCTCCATTGCATTAATCTTTACTGCAATAGGCTTTCCTTGGAAACTTCTTTTCTTTCTCTTGTGTAGATTTTTGTTCTCGATCCCTGTCCATTGGAAGTAAGAAGGAACAAACATAGTGTTCACCCATATCCCTGTTTCTTTCATCTCATCTACATCATTCAGTAGTAACATGTTCTTGTATTGCTTGCATTAAATGATATATGCCTCTTTCTCCTACAAAAATCATGTGTGATCATCACAATATATACCAATACATACGTTAATAAAGCTCCTCGTCAGCTTTCTCCTTCAAATCCACCAAAAGTACTGATCAACATTGTTCATGCCTTCTCTTCTTTTATCGTTTTCTCTCCTATGTTTGTCTCTCCATGCATGTCATGGGGGGTGGCAGATTGGCGGCCCCCAACCCAAATTTGACAAGGTTGGTTCTCTAAGATTAATGTATAGTTCTAAGTTTCTTAAATTACATATCACCACCTGCACCCCTGATAATTAGTATCTTGATATCACTTACTCCCCCTTGCTTTGAAATGTTATCACCTAGAAAATCAATGGGGCAATGACTTCTCACTGCAAATGGGTGCAAGTGATATAGTATGCTACCTTTCATTGGGTGCAAGTGATGTTTACCCTTGTCTTTTTATAATATATTGGATATTAAAAGCAGCTCTTAGATGGTACGTACTGATCTTGAATTGATTTATTGATATGTTAGGTGAAGGATGTCGAAAAGACGGTGGGGGTACATGAAGCAGCTTTAGGTACTGCAAGAGATGAAGCCGTGGTTGGAGGAGGAAGCAGCTCTGAAAGACAAGAAAGTGCAAGTAATGGGGAGAAGACAAGAGATCAAGCGAATGCTATTTTGAAGAAGTTCCTTGAAATTCATGAGTCCATACAAGGTGATGTTCCCCAATCTTTTGGCAAGGTTTCATGGCAAATACCTCAAGAACATGGAGCTGGTAATCCGGATTTTAACCTAGATTATTTTCAACCAAAGACACATCCTCCTTCCAATAACTAATCTTAGTTCTAACCAGCTTATAGACTTTACTTCCACTTTATATTTTTTTACGTATATGTATCTTTTGAGATGCTTGTAAATAACTCACTAAGTATGAGTTGCCAAATCAATCCAAAATAAAATGTCTGTGCATGTATTGGAATTCTTGTATATATAAATACATTCAAGAAGCTCTTTATGTTCATGTTTTACATATTATATTCGTGTGGATTGTTGCAACAAAAATTCTTGTTCACCTAAGTATCATGGCCGCGTAATGTACATTATGATCAAGACACTAACATTACTGAAAGGATGAGCTTGACTCTTGTTGAAACAAGAGTCTTCAGATCATGAATGGTTTCCCTATTATTTTTGCCCAAGGGCAATTTGCCATTATGTTTATGTGTCAAGTTGGTAAAACATAAACATTTTGTGCACCTAGTGGTGAACTATAGAAGTGGGTACTAAATTAAAGGGTATATATTTTTTTAATAGTATGAGCTTTTCAAAATTGGTTAACATATAAAAAATTATAGAAAAATTGGACCATTTTATTTCTAGCCATCAACAGTTTTGGGTTAATCTATTTTAAATGAGAGGTTTAGTCTCGTCGGTTTGCACTAAGCCTAGGCCAAGTGATATTAAAGCCAACCAAAATTTGGTTGTTAGGGTTGGAATTTGGATGTGTGCCTTGAAAATACTTGGAGTCATTTTTAATTATAAAAAATTGAAGCACATCGAAAATGGTTATTTTCTAGTCATAATAAAGCATTCAATTTAAAAGTTGTTGTATTGTCAAATCACTATAGTATATATATCTTTAAAATGTCCTCTTCATGATTATTATTCATTTTCTGAGTCTTTCTAAATGTGTATGCATTATGTACCTGCCCCAATGGATTTGCGTCGTTCTTTAAGTTGATTAATGTAAAAATATTGAAAATTTATAAAGGAATTTTTTCAACAATAAAAATAAAAAATTTAAGTGTCCAACCAATGTAGCTCGTACATTTAGGCATCATCATGGACAACCCACAACAATAAGAGAGAAGCCAGTAAAGGGGTAAGCCTAAGAATCAGTCTACGAGACCAACCACTTAAGAAGGGAAGCTTGAGAGTTAGTCATATAGTAAGATAGTGATAATTAGTGGGTAATATAAATAATTGCGATTAATTGTATATGGAAACCACAAGAAAAAGGTTTTGAACTGTGAAGAAAAAATAAAGGGGAATAATCCGATTTTTTGGCCCTTCAGTACCTCTTTCTTGCACCTTTTATTGCCCATGTAGATCATAATCTCATCCAAGTAAATAACCACACAATGATTTTTGGCTAAATTCAGGAATCCTAATAATTTGCAAAAACAAGTTTCAACATAAAATAATTTATCCACAAACTCAAACTTTGATAGCAGATAACCTACGATAATAAGAGCAGGGAGAAGCATTATACGATCACGAAAATTTGAAAATAATACTAATCACAATAACTAGAATATTTCAAGCGTCAGATGGATTCATTCAAACTCGTATCGTGGACAGACCACTCAGGGAAAAGAAAGTGAAGAGGATAGGGTTCGGTTCCTCCTAGGCTATTGCTTCTACTGCCGCCTTCTGCTCCCACATGCACCCCATCATCATTCAGGTAAATTACTCACATTGCTTCACTAATCCATTATTCTTAGAAATTAACTTCATACCTCCTCACCCACCCACGAATGACTGACCCTTAAGTTCTCTTACATACCACCTGCATTTCGCTAGATAATTAATCCCAACATTTCACCTTTCTATTAAATTTCGTCTATCTCACTACATGACTAACTCTTAGGCTCTCCCCCGAATTTTTTTTTCATTTTTATAATATGGTTCCATACATTCATCCCTAGGGGATAATGTTCCCTAGGTGATTGAATCTTACTCTAGGGTAAGATTCAATGCCTAAAAATTATTCTCCCTAAAATACTGAATTCCACTGACGAAAGTGCACTACAATAATATACACGCAAAGCCCATCACACATGATAGGGTCTTAAAATGTATGCCAACGGCAAAAACCTTGGTTTTAAAACTCTATTTGTGTAATAATATATATTTATATATCATTATTATATAGACTTATAGACCTATGACAATCAAACTGGTTATATTTATTTTATTATGATTAAATTATTTTGTATGATGGTCAAATTTTTGGGGTGAAAGTGAATTACACAGTAGGAGCTTTAATATTATTAGCCCATTTTTAGAAAATATTAGATACTTAAATTATGATGTGTACAACTAATTGATTAAGAGGATGATTATTTAATATTGGTTTCGTAACACTCCAAATCCGGTCCATGCTCGGGAACTGAACCAAAATGTCACTATTGGTTAAGTTGGCTAACCCGATCCCAACTCATGAGGATCTAATCTTGGCGTCTCCAGATTGAAAACATCTATCACAATGCATAGATGAATTTACAAAAATAAACCTAACATGCTGCTACATGAATGAGTTGTCAACCAATTCACATACCAAATAATTACGATAAAAATTGATAAAAATTCGTAAAATAAGAAGAACTGAGTTTCCCCTAAAAATGCAATTATGGGCTACCCTATCAAATCAACATGTGTACGTATATAAATAATTAATAAAACATTCACACAAAATTTTATTCAATTGTATAATTCATTTCTGTATTGAGTCTCGACTCAACTACTTATTTACCTTCATCTTACCTAATAGGTCTCGATCCATCTATGCATTCTATTCACATTTCTCATTAATTTTGAGCCTTGACTTACTTGTTGTGCTTATTCAATGTTAAACATATTTATTAACATGTCATCGTTTCTACTGCAACATACATATCACACCACAACATTATCTATTGTATTTCATTACATCATCTTCAAAATATTAAACATGTTATCATTTGACAAGTGTGTATGCAAGAGATGTCACTGCTCCGTTCAGGCTGGCTCATCCTACTCATAATCATCACCTATATATATTATAACAACATGTCAGTAACAAGTGTTACTAGTCCAAAATACATCAGTAGCATTCTAAATTAACTGCTTTGCTACTGCTGATGCCTCTCTCGACATTTTCTCATTTTATTTTCTGGTCCTTCGGGATTATTAGTATATCCTGAGTGTAAAACCCACGATTCGAGTTAGGGTTTTATTTCAGAACCGGTCGGGTCGACCGTTATTTTTTCGAGTTGAGTCAGTTTCAGGACACGTGTACCGAGCCGACGCCGGTCGCGTGTATGAGCTAT